>ML986968.1:3232-16795 GCA_010094045.1 Lojkania enalia | reverse complement strand
GCCTATAATAAAGAACCTATCTAATTTAAAGGAAAATTAGAGTAAACTAACCCTTAAAGAATAAGTCGCAATTTTATAAGAGGAGATTATATACTTAATATAATAGAGAACTATTAGTTCTAATTAACCTCTATAAACTACTAAATTAGAACTAATAATACGCTAAAAAACTTTTATAACTCTCCTAGTAAGAAACCTCTTAGCTACTTTTAAGCTTCTTTAAGCCTACCTTACTAAACGTACGCCTAAAATTAAAAACTTTATAGATAGTAGTAAACCTATATTTAAATAATAATAAGTCTTAATTCTAGACTAACTTAAGATTAATATAGATTACTATCTAATAGAGTATATACGTATAGTATTAGTATAGAAATATACCTCTAGTACTATAAAAGGATATCTAAAGTTAAAATACCTAGCTAAATTAGACTAGTATTAGTTTAAGAATACTAAAGAAATAATTTTACTTCTACAATTATATTTTATTATAAGTAATAAAGAGATAGAGGTACAATAGGTATTTTAGATCCTAAGAATAAATAAGAAAGAAATATTCCTAACTTTTAAAGCTTACTTTATTAGTATAACTATTAGAAGATCCGTATCCTAATCTAAGTAGTTCTTCTACTTATAGGATAAGATTCTCCTTAACTTAAGGATACTAAACTTTAGCTTTAAGCTTATATAGAAAAGCTCCTTTAATACTATAGTTATCTATTTAACAGCTTATAATATAGAAAGGAAGAGTATTCCTAACCTTCTAGAATAAACTATTAGCCTATAGATTATAGCTAAAATAAATTCGGATTAGTACTAGAAGGTTTCTAAGAGTTTATTTAAGATAACCTATAATCTAATACTACCCTAATTTAGTAAGACTCCTATATCTAAAAAGTATACAACTTTAGATAATTACTATAACTATAGTAAATTAGAATACTTTATAAACAAATATATAGTCTTTAAAATATAAGAGATAGAGGTTAAATAAAAGGAAATTAAGGAAGAAAAGTTCCTAGATATAAATAAGTACTATTTAAATAGTTCTTAGGTAGGAAATAGAAACGCTTAGAAAAACTCTCTATTCTAGGCTTAAATAAGTATAACTTATTAAATATCGATTTATTATATTTATTTAGAGGAAAATACTTCTAAATTCCTACTATTCTATATTTAAAAGGTGTTAGTATATAATTAAACGCTCTTATTAATATAGATATTTAAGGCTTTTTATTCCTTAATTCTATAGTAGCTAGATTACTCTCTTAAGCTTTATATATATTAATATAGTACTTACTCTTTAAAATTACTATTAAAGGTTTTTAGGACTAAATCTAAACTTTAGTTAATTAGTATATCTACTTATACCTATAAATTAATAGGAGAACTATCTAAAACTACTTATTTATTATTATAGATTTAGATACTTAGGATTATATTATTAGTATTAAATAGTTATATTATTTTCAACTCTAGTTAAATATAGATAAGAATCGGATTATATAGCTCTCTAAGTATCCTACTACTTATAATCCTTTACCTCCTCTTCTTATATAATTAACTTAACTAGTATACGATAAGGAGGTAGAGCTAGATATTTAGTAATATAACGCTTTATAGGAAAAGAACTAGTATTAGTAGTTCTATAGTTTAACTATTTATTATATTAAGGGTCTATTAAAACTACTAAAACTATATTAGTCTTCTATAACTTATAGTCTAAATAAGCTTAGAGCTCTTATATACCCGTATATAATAAAGTCTAAACCCGATCTAAAGAAAGTCTATTCTTCTATTATTACTCTTATCTTAGCTAATACTTTCTACTTTAATATAAAGAGGAAAGAGAATAAGTTTTTCTCTATATTTCTATACGAAATCGAGCGGCTGATTAAAGATAAGTAAGCCCTAGAGCTGGAAGATAAGGCTAAAAACAGAGTACTAGTAAATCTCTAATTATTCTCTAAATACTATAAGTATTAGAATATATTTAGTAAAACTATAGCTTATTAATTACTAGAATACCGCTCTTATAATTATAAGATTATCTTTATAGAACCCCTCTCTAATAGTTATAGCCTATTATATAAGTAGAATATTAAGAAGCTAGGGGTAACTAAAAAGTATATTATAGATAATCTATAGTATAGGTATATTAAGTAGAGTGGGAGCTTTTTTATATTTCTAATCCTTTATATCTATAAACCTAATAGTAACCTATATATTTATATAGATTATTATAAACTTAATACTCTTATCTATAAGAATATATATCTAATATTACATATAGATAAACTTCTATTTAGACCTACTAAAGTAATAATCTTTACTAAGTTTAATATTCGCGCGGCCTTTAATAAGATTAGAATAGACCCTAGTTCTAAAGAATATACTACTTTTTAGACTCGATATAGAACCTATAAGTATAAAGTTCTACCTTTTAAATTATATAATAGTCTAGTAACTTACTAGTACTATATAAATAATATACTAATTAACTACCTAGATAATTTCTATATTACTTACCTAGATAATATCTTTATCTATTCTAAAGACGAGGTAATATACGTTATCTATATTAAGAAAGTTCTTAAGAGATTATATTAAGTAGGGTTATAAGTTAATATTAAGAAGAGCGAATTCTATATTACCTAAACTAAATACTTTAGTTATATCCTCTTAAATAAAGGTTTTAAGGTTAACCTAGAAAAGGTAGAAGTACTATATAACTAGTAGCTACCTACTCTTATAATAGGTATAAAATCTTTCTTAGGTTTTACTAGATTCTATTAATAGTTTATACTAGAATTCTCGCGTGTTATAAAGCTAATTATTATATTATAAAGCTCTATAACCCCTTTTATATAGACTTTAGAATATAATATTACCTTTAAGAAATTAAAGTCAGCCCTATTAAGTATATCTATACTCTACTACTTTAACCCTACGTTAGAAATAAAAATAGAAACTAATACCTCTAATAGAGTAGTTGTAAAAATACTATTATAGAAATATTCTAACAGAAAATAGTACCCTATAATATTTTATAGTAAAGTTCTATCTAGTTCGGAACTAAATTAAGAAATTTACAATAAGAAACTATTCGTAATTATTACTATATTTAAATAATAGAGGGTAGAACTTACTTTAGTAGCTACTAGGACTCTAGTATATACTAATTATTACTTACTTAAATATTTTATAACTATAAAGGTACTTAATACTTATTAAATTTATTAGACTAAGGAATTAGCTTAATATTAGTTCTAAATTAAGTATACTCTAGATAAGAATAATACTAGAGCAGATATCTTTAGTTATTATAAATAAGATATAGAAAACTTAAAAGCAGCTTAAACTAATAACTAGTTAAGAGTCCTATTTAGACTGTATTAACTTTACCCCTAAATTAATACCGAATTAGTCTAGTCCTATATTATTTAAATAATAATTTAAGCGGCTATACTAAATATTATTAAAGGCTAAAAGTAGGTTATATTACTAGACTCTTTAAAGTTAATCGACGTATTATTATAGGAAAACTAAGCTTCCTTCGCGCAGGAATATACCCTTTTACCCTACAAGTATTAGATAGAGAATAGACTACTCCTCTATAATAATTACTTATATATTCTATTAGATTCAGGCCTTTATATATAGCTTATATAAGAGGCTTATAACTAAGTATCCTCTATATACCTAAGCGCTACTAAAACCTATTAGTTACTATTCTAAAAGTACTACTAGAAGAGTATAAAGGCTACTTATAAACGATATATATAGAATTACATTCTATACTATAAAACTTATCTAATATAAACCTAAACCCTAAGTTTTATCTATCTACTTCTTATACTAAATTAACTAATATAGTACCTATATATTAACTTTAAGGATTTTTCTATAGATAAGTCCGGATATAATTAGATTATAGTAGTAATTAATCGCCTATCTAAATAAGTAGTATCTATCCCTTACTATTATATAATTAATATATAGGGAATAGCCGAATTGTTTATTTAATAGGTATACTATTTTAACTATATACCCGAAACTATTATTTTAAATTAAGGACCTTAGTTTATATCTAGTTTCTAGTCTAAATTCTACTATATTTTAGGCGTAAAGATTAAACTATCTACTACTTATTATAAAGAAACTAATAAATAGATAGAGATTATAAATAAGTATATTAATTAGAGACTATACTTTTTTATATCCTTCTACTAGAACAACTAGAGTTCTCTATTACCTAGGATTAACTAAGTATAAACAACTCTACCCTATACGACTATTAGAATATCCTCGTATTAAATCTTATATAGATTTAAGCTCTATTAGAGTTAGGATTAAAAATATTCTATTAATTCTATTACTATAATAGATAAATTAAATTATAAAAATATCTTAGCTCTAGTAACTCGTATATATATAGTCTAGGAAACTGTAAAAGCTAATATTAAGAAGACTTAGGATTATATATAATCTATTATTAACTATTACTAGCGACTAATTAATTAGTAGACTAGTAATATAGTCTACCTAAATACTAAGAATCTTACAGTTTAAAGACTGAGCTGAAAGCTATCTAATTAATAGAAGAGCCCTTTTAAAGTACTAGAATAGGTTAGAAACTTATACTATCTACAGCTACCCCTAAAGTCGAGAATATATAATATCTTCGTACTAAACCTATTATATAAGAATCTCTAGGACTCTTTACTAGGGTAAGAAGCTTTAAAACTACCTACTATCGCTATTAAAAGGGTAGAAGAGTAGGAGGTTAAAGAAATACTAGCTAGTAAACTATATTATAAGACCCTTAAATACCGTATAAAATAGGTAGAATATAATTCTAACCCGGTCTAGTATAAAGCCTTAAATTTTATAGGTTCGCCTTATAAGCTAAAAGCTTTTTATAATAAGTATCTAAATTAGTTAAGACCCTTAAAGGCCCTAACTAAATAGATTAAGGTATATAAGAATAGTATAGAGAATATAGATTACCTAGTAGATAATAATATATAAGAGTTAAGTAGTAGATTAGAAAACTAAATTATAGGCCTAAAATTACTCTTCTATAATATCTAGAGGGTCTAATAGCAGGCTGTTAGATACCTTACTAGTCCTCTTCTCTTCTACCCTCCTTTCTCTTCTTTCCCTCTAGACTTCCTCTAAACCTCTTCTACCTTATTTTTAGCCACCTAAGAGTGCCGTAATATCAGCTTAAAAGCTAGATACTAGAATCTTTAGAGCCGAAATCTAATAGAGTAATTTAGTACCCTAGTAGAATAAAGCTACCTAGATACTAGTTTTAAAAAGGCTAGCTTTCTAACTCTTTATAATCTAGGCTATAAATACTAGACTATAAGTAGATTTTAAAATAGCTTTAAAGGCTACCTTTTTATCCTCCTTATCCCTTATATATCAGGCTGTTACCTATAGTCCGAGATAGCCCTAGAGGACTAGAAACTCCTCCTTATAGTAGGAGAGGATCTATAAATATATTAGTAGTAAATATTCTACTAGTATTAGATATAATTCGTACGGGGTTATACTTTTTATTTTATAAGGTATAATACTCGCATTTTTTTAATCTTAGAGATTAAAAGATAAATATTATATACTACCTACGGGCGAGCGTATATATAACCTAAAAGTAGATAATTTAGAAGGCCTCTAAAAAGGCTCTAGAAGGTAGGCGGAGTAGTATATTAATTAATTTTTTCTATAAGGCGTTAGTAATACTTTAATAATTAACGGTTCTAGGGATACGTAATAATACGTATAGAGTAGAAGTTGTTATTTAGTTAAGAAAGCTTAGTTAACAGCAACCTAGCGATATACTAAGGCTAGTAAATACTTGTTACTATATACGACGAAATTGCAATATTAATAAACTATTATAATAGTAGTTACTAGCTAATATATAGGTTAATTATGCTTACCGTAAAAACCTTATTTAATATTATATTAATATATAAACGCATCTCTATAGGTAACTACGTATATTAGTTCTTACTAATAAATACCTCTTTAAAGAAATTTCTTTATACTAGAATCTATCTGTAATAGCTCCAATTCCCTCCTAAACTAGTATAGATAGGGACTATTAGCCTATAAGGAGGGGGGTAGTATAATAATGCGAAGAAATTATTCTATAAAAAGTTTTATATATAACCTTATCTTAAAACTTTTTACTTATCTTATCCTACCCCTAGCTCCGCTCCTTTTCCCTTCTGTATATAATTATATACTTCCTTATAAGTAGTTTAGTAGTTCTTCTATATCCTTTTATATAAGGCCTATAGGTATTAATAGAATTTTTAGGTCCCTAAACCCCTATATACTTCTATATACCTTTAAGTAGATTTGTACTATATTTAGATCTATTATTTTATCTATACTATTATAATTTCCCTATATAATATTAACCTATATTATCTATCTAGTAACTATCGTAAATAACTAAAGTATTATACTACTTACTAGAAGGATATAAATGCTATAAAACTCGATACTTCTAATTATACGTCTATAAGCTCTAATAAATAAGAAAGACGCTACTATAAAAGACGCTGTTATAAGTATAGTAGTAAAGAATATATTTTGCTAGAATATAGTACTCCTCTACTATTAATCTATTAAGGGTCTTAGAGCTCTACTATATTCTATAAGTCCTACTCTTAATCTTCTAACTAATCTTCTAACCGATTTTTAATACGCTTATTATCTTATAGATAAAGCTATTACTTTTACTCCTAAATATAGCTAGCTTTACCAACTAGAATATTATTAAAAGGTCTATTTTAGAAGTAAATTACCTCTTAGAACTATATTTATACCGAATCTTTATATATCTATAAAACTAGCTCCTATAGAAATAGTTATAAAACTACTAGATTCTAACTCCTTTTTTAATCTATTAAGATCTAGTCTAGTAAGATATTAATATTCTTATTAATACTAGAGCTACTAGTTATAGCTATATTTATAGAGACTTTATATATACCCTAAAATTCTAAAAGATATAACTTCTATATAATCTATACTTAATTAGCTTTAATAGAAAAGTCTTCTATAGAAGAACTATCTCCTACTTAGTTATTCTAACCCTCTAATACTAGAACTATTTAGAGATAGCATGTTTCTATATAACTATACTAGGAAAATACTAGTTAATTCTAAGATAGCTATATATATATAAGTATTATATAAACCTAGACTATAAGAATAAATAGCTAGTCTTTACTTATAACAGCCTCTAATTAGTTAGATATAGGATAGGATAATAACTAAGAGTAATTATATACTATAAAGGGATTATTCTTATAAGCTTATAATAGAAGTATATAAGTAGAGTATAAAAAAGATATTTAAGTTAATTATAAAGAGCTATAAAGGTTAGAATTATAAGGTTATTAAATATAATTTAGTTCCCTTACTATTTTTTCCTATTTAGTTACTTAGCTAATTAAGTAACTAAGTATACTTAGTTATTTAGTTAACTAAGCTATTAAACGCGTTATATATCTTATATTAGTTTTATTCTTCTAACTATATAGAGTCTTAGATTTTAATTAGGTCTAGTATAGGGATTCCTATAAGAGTATTTATAATACTATCTTCTCCCTCTAAACTCTTAGCTTAAGAGTTTTCCCGTTCTAAACTAGTATATAGTAGAGTTAGTATACTATTTTTGCTGAAACTATATATATTTCTAATACCTTTCTTTTATTATTTAACTCTAAATAGATACTATTATACTAATTATATAGACTATTTAGGCGAGACTATTATACCCTATTTCTAATATTCTTATAAGAGGTTAATTTATAAAATAGATAAGAAGGAAATATCTAAAAAATTATATTATTTAAAATACCTTTATACTAGTATATATTTATTATATAATATAGATTGCGATACTTAGATTACTTATATATTATAATCTTATACTGCTAGTTTATTTCTAATTCTTTCTAATAGTAAAGTAGGATACTAAAGTTGTAAAACTAGAGGAGAAAATTTATCTAGCCTAAAAAGAGTTAGAACAACTTTTTAATAAGGTAGTAGCGGCTTATATAAAGATTTAGCGTCTTTATAAGATTTGTAAACAAGTAAAATATAGGTAGGTAGAGGGTTATAAACGTACGTAAGAGTAGCTTAAAAAAGAAGAAGAGGCAGATTATAAGGCGGGTCTTCTTTCTAAGGCGGAGTTACCTTCTATAATACAGCTAATATTATTTAATTCTACTACTCTATCTCTAGATTTTCTTTATAAATTTAGATTTTATAATATACCTATAATACTATAGAGCTAAAGTTTTCTTCTAGTTTTTAGATATTATTCTATAAGTTCTTATATTTATCTACTTCTAACTATTTAATTAGATAGTATTATTAACTATTCTATATTCTATATTTTATTTCTAATCTTCTCTATATATATTTATATTATATACTACTAGTTTAGCATTTTAAGGTGCCTTTTCTATAAGTATAATATAGAAGGTTAGATAGATTTTTATAGTTGTAGGTAATTTAAGTTAATAGTTTATAGGTAATATTTATTCCTTAATCTTATATAGTCTAATTTTAATATAATCTAGTTTACTACTTAGTTATTTACTTTAAATATTTTATTATAGTAGCTAAACTTTTTCTTCTTTTTTAAAGTAAAATAGTTATTTATATTTCTTATTATAGTATTTCTTTATAGTATATTATAGAAACTAGAGGTCTTTCTTTAGTAAGTCTTACGTTTGTTAAATAATCTCGACTTATTCCTATATCTATAGTACCTATAATACTACTTTAATTAAAGTATTATAGGTTTTTAGATTATACTTATAGTTTACTATAAATAATAATACTTTAGTTATACTATATATAGTACTATTATACGCGAGTTATATTATTAGTAGTAGTATTATCTAATTATTTCATTTATAGTTACAATAGTACTATAAGTATTACTCTACTATTTAGTTTATTTATTCTATCTATCTATCCGTTTACGGGTAAAATACTATAAATATCTTATATTTAATTTCTAGTAAATTTATAATTATTTACTAAAACTTTAAAGTAAACTTAATATTTTAGTCTATAATTATCTTCTATAGTACTCTATATTATATAATAATCTATTTTAGAAAGATGTTTACAACTTATTCTACTAATAATACTTTATTATAGGGAATAAAATAGGTGTATTTTATAAGTCTATCTATAATTATTATAATAGAGTTATATACTTCTCTCTTAGAGTAGTCTTTTAACTTTAGTAGCTTAATAATAAAGTCTATAGTAACTTCTATCTATAGCTTAATTAGTATTTTTAGATTCTATAGTAGTCTATAAGGTATATATCTATTAGATTTATTCTATTAGTAGTCTATATATTCTTATAATATATTCTTTACCTATTCTCTTACTTTAGAAAAGTAGAATCTTTTAAGGATTTATTCTAGCGTTTTCTCTATTCCTTAGTATCTATATATAGAGGCTTCGTAGAATTATCTAATAAATTCTTTTCTAACTTTAGCTAGTATATAGATTTAATTATAGACGTATAGTAGTCTATCTATCTATTCTAGTTCTTATTCTTAAAGTTCTCTAAATATTCTATCTATTACTAACCTAATTAGTATTATCTAGCTTACTTCTTTAATAATAGTTATTACTGCGAGTCTTAGGTAATTATATACTATACTTCTATCTTATTATTTTCTTAGTAGTATAACTATAGTTCCTTTCTCTTACTTATATTCTAATAATTTACTTAATACGTCTACTCTTTAGTTTTATTTTCTACTAATATAGATAATCTTAAAGTTAAATATAGCTAGTTCTTATAACTATCTAACCTACCTAGGGGTAAGAGTTTTAATAGTAAGAAAGATAGTAAGATTCTTATAATTATAATAAACTTCGGTTTACTATTTTACTCTTTATAGGTATATATGTTATTCTTTAAAGTATACTATAATAGTTAGAAGTTCTTAGTTATATATATTATAATTTATCTCTACTAGTATAAGTTTTCGTAAATAGTATACTACTAGATATTATTTTCTATTATAGATTTATATAAGAATTCTAGCTATTCTTATTTCTAATATATTAGTTTTTATAAGAGTTTTCTTTTCTAGGTTATAGAGTTTTAATATTAGTTCTTATTAGAATTGTTTTTTAATTTCTTAAAAGGCTTTTTCTTATTCATTTCCCTATATAAAAATAACATCTTTTTTTAATAGTTATATTAAGGGTATAGTTATATTACTCTAATTATTTATAAAAGTTTAATAGAAGTTATAAAATTCTATAAAAGATTAGATATCTTTAACTAACTTTAAGATTAGCTAGTTTTTAATTACTACTAATTTGTTTAGGTCTATTTATAGTTGTTCTAGTTTAATAATAAATCCTAAGTAGTCTATTTATATAGTATAGAATTTATATTTTCTTACCTTAAGATATTAATTTACTACTTATAGTATATATAGTACTTAATATATTTCTTATATTCTTACTTTATTTTTAAATATATAAGAACGTTGTCTAAATATACTATATAGAATTGTCTAAGGTAGAGTTTTAGTACTTTATTAATTCGTTTTTAAAAAGTAGCTAGTATATTAATAAGTCTAAATAGTATAACTAGGTATTTAAAAAGTCCCTTTTTTATTCTAAATACTATTTTCTATTTATCTTCTTCTTTAATATAGATCTAGTAGTATATATTTTAGATATCTAATTTTATAAAGATAGTAGCTTCCCTTAATTAGTTTTTTAAGTTATAGATAAGTAGTAGAGGGTATTAGTCCTTAATTGTAATATTATTAAGAGTACGATAATTAATATATATTTATAGGTCTATTATTTCTTTCTTATCTATAAAGAGTATAGGGTATACTACTAATAAGCTTAATTCTCGGATTATTTCTTTCTTTAGGTACTCGTCTATATATTATTCTAGAGCCTCTACTTCCCTTAGTATTAGACTATATATTAGTCCGTATCTAGGTTCTTTTTCTAGCTATAGTTTAATTTTATAATTATATTCTCTATATTTAAATAGATATTATAGTAGTTCTTAGAGTTATTCTATTAAGTATTAGTATTTCTTAGATATACTATATAATACGTTTCCTATTAGGAATAATTCTTTTACTACTTCTTTTACTATTACAGCAAGTTATTCTTTAACTAGCTAGCCCGAGTTTTTAAGGATAATTCGTTCTATTTACTAATTTATCTAAGAATTTTCCTTTCTTAACTATAAAATCTTTAGGATAATATTATAGTCGGTAATTTCTACAATTTAGAAAATTTATTCTTATTAGGTTATTCTTAAGATTTTAAATTCTCCTAGTTCTATAATATATATAACTTTTTTCTAGAAGTTTTTTCCCTCTATAGTTTAGATTATATAGAGTTGTTCTAGTTATTATAATAATGCGAAGAAATTGTTCCACGAAAAGCTTTATATATAATCTTATCCTAAAAGCTTTTTACTTATCTTATTCTACCCCTAGCTCCGCCCCTTTTCCCATCTATATATAGTTGTATACTCCCTTATAAGTAGCTTAGTAGTTCTTCTATATTCTTTCGTATAAGGCCTATAGGTGTTAATAGAATTCTTAGGCTCCTAAACCCCTATATACTCCTATATACCTCTAAGTAGATTTATACTATATTCAGACCTATTATCTTACCTATACTATTATATTATATAGAAAAACTTAATACTACTAGTAATAGTCTCTTTAATAATATCGTATTAATTGTTTATTTAACTATATTTAAGTCTAAAATATACTTAATTTAGTTTAGATTATAATACTTATATACTATTATATTAAATTATTTAGTTATCTAAATAGGATCTTAAAAATCTTCTATTAATTAAAGCCTTTAGATTTAGAACTTCCTATCTTCTATAATTAGGATTGCTTTCGGAAAAGCTATATAGAGTATACCTAGGTAGAAACTTAGAGACTATTAATAATCTATTAGAATTAGAGGTAACTGCTAATATCTAACTATAATTCACCTTCTAATTCTTATACTAGAATTAATATACGCGTAAGTTATAGTAAAAGTAAGCTTCTATCTACGCGTGTAGAATAACCGTTACCTTTTATAGGGGGCCCTATAATAGGCGGACCCCTCTCTATAAAGCTTATAGTAAAAAACCTATCTAATTTAGAGGAAAATTAGAGTAAACTAACCCTTAAGAAATAAATTACAATTTTATAAGAGGAGATCGCACGCTTAATATAATAGAAAACTATTAGTCTCAATTAACCTCTATAAACTACTAAATTAGAACTAATAATATACTAAGAAACTTTTACAACTCCTCTAGTAAGAAACCTCTTAGCTACTTCTAAGCCCTTTTAAGCCTACCTTACTAAACGTATATTTAAGATTAAAAGTCTTATAGATAGTAGTAAACCTATATTTAAATAATAATAAGCCTTAATCCTAAACTAATTTAAGATTAATATAGATTACTATCTAATAGAATATATATATATAGCGTTAGTATAGAAATATACCTCTAATACTATAAAAGGGTATCTAGAGCTAAAATACCTAGCTAAATCGGACTAGTATTAGTTTAAGAATATTAAAGAAATAATTTTACTTCTACAATCGTATTTTATTATAAGTAATAAAGAGATAGAGGTATAACAGGCGTTTTAGGTTCTAAGAATAAATAAGAGAGAAGCGTTTCCAACTTTTAAAGCTCGCTTTATTAGTATAGCTATTAAGGAATCTGTATTCTAATCTAAATAGTTCTTCTATCTATAAGATAAGATTCTCCCTAGTTTAAAGATACTAAACCTTAGTTTTAAGCTTATATAAAAAGGCTCCTTTAACGCTATAGTCGCCTACTTAACAGCCTATAATATAGAAAAAAGGAGCGTTTCTAATCTTCTAGAATAAACTATTAGCTTATAAGTTATAGTTAAAATAAATTTAGATTAGTATTAGAAGATTTCTAAGAGTTTATCTAAGATAACCTATAGTTTAATACTACCCTAATCTACTCTAATATTAATACCTTATTTTACTATAATTACTCTCTAATAACTTAATAAAACTTCTATACCTGAAAGGTATACAACTCTAAGTAATTACTATAACTATAGTAAACTAGAATACTTTATAAACGAATATATAGTTCTTAAAATATAAGAGATAGAGGTTAAATAAAAGAAGATTAAGGAAGAAGAGTTTCTAGATGTAAACGAGTACTATCTAGATAGTTTTTAGGTAGGAAATAGAAATGTTTAAAAAAACTCTCTATTCTAAACTTAAATAAGTAGAACTTATTAAATATTAATTTATTATATTTATTTAAAGAAAAGTACTTTTAAATTTCTACTATTATAATAATATAAAGAAATCGTTCTACGGAAAGCTTTATATACAACCTTATCCTAAAGCTTTTTACTTATCTTATTCTACCTCTAGCTCCACCCCTTTTCCCTTCTATATATAGTTATATACTCCCTTATAAGTAGCTTAGTAGTTCTTCTATAT
>ML986967.1:0-13748 GCA_010094045.1 Lojkania enalia | reverse complement strand
TATTTTTACCTAGGGTATACTTAATTTAGAACTAATACTAAACTAATTCCTCGGTCTAATAAATCTAATAAGTATTAAATACCTTTATAATTATAAAATATTCGAGTAAGCGATAATTAGTATATACTAGAGTTCTATTAGCTATAGAAGTAAATTCTACCCTCTATTATTTAAACGCAGTAATAATTATAAATAGTTTCTTATTATAGATTTTTTAGTTTAGTTCTAAACCGGATAGAACCTTACTATAAAATACTATAGGGTTAAAGTAGTAGAATATAGGTATATTTAATAGAGCTAACTTTAATTTCTTAAAAGTAATATTATATTCTAAAGTCTATATAAAAGGGGTTATAGGGTTCTATAGTGTAATAATTAGCTTTATAATATGTGAGAATTCTAGTATAAACTATTAATAGAATCTAGTAAAACCTAAGAAGGATTTCACACCTGTTATAGTAGTAGGTAGCTACTAGTTGCGTAGTACTTCTACCTTCTCTAGGTTAACTTTAAGGCCTTTATTTAATAGAATATAGCTAAGGTATTTAGTTCGGGTAATATAGAATTCGCTCTTTTTAATATTAACTTATAACTCTACTTAACGTAATCTTTTAAGCACTTTCTTAATATAGATAGGATATATCGCCTCGTTTTTAGAGCAGATAAGAATATTATCTAAGTAAGTAATATAGAAGTTATCTAGATAGTCGATTAGTACGTTGTTTATATAGTACTAGTAAGTTGCTAGACCGTTATATAATTTAAAAGGTAGAACTTTATACTTATAAGTTCCGTATTAAGTCTGAAAGGTAGTATATTCTTTAGAACTAGAGTTTATTCTAATCTTATTAAAAGCTATACGAATATTAAACTTAGTAAAAATTACTACCTTAGTAGGCTTAAATAGGAGTTTATCTATACGCGGTATTAAATATACGTTTTTATAAGTAAGAGTATTAAGTTTATAATAATTTATATAGATACATAGGTCGCTATTAGATTTGTAGATATAAAGGATTAAAGATATAAAAGAGCTCTAACTCTATTTAATATACTTATACTATAGATTATCTATAATATACTTCTTAGTTACCTCTAGCTCCTTAACGTTCTACTTATATAATAGGCTGTAACTATTAGAGAGGGGTTCTATAAGAATAATCTTATAATTATAAAGGTAGTATTCTAGTAATTAATAAGCCGCAGTTTTACTAAATATATTCTAATATTTATAGTATTTAGATAGTAATCGGAGATTTACTAGTACTTTGTTTTTAGCTTCGTCTTCTAGCTTTAGGGCTTATTTATCTTTAATTAGCTACTTAATTTCGTATAGAAACGTAGAGAAAAACTTGTTCTCTTTCCTCTTTATATTAAAGTAGAAAGTATTAGCTAAGATAAGAGCGATAATAGAAGAATAGACTTTCTTTGGATTGGGTTTAGACTTTATTATATATAGGCGTGCGGGAGTTCTAAACTTATTTAGATTATAGGTTATAAAAGACTAATATAGTTTTAGTAGTCTTAGTAGACTCTTAATATAATAGATAGTTAGATTATAGGACTACTAATACTAGTCCTTTTTCTATAAAGCGTTGTATTACTAGATATCTAGCTCTACCTCCTTATTACATGCTAGCTGAGTTAATTATATAAGAAGAGAAGGTAAAGAATTATAAGTAGTAGGATACTTAGAGGGCTATATAATCCGATTCTTATCTATATTTAGCTAGAGTTAAAAATAATATAATTCTAAGTATCTAGATCTATTATAATAAATAGGTAGTTTTAGATAGTTCTCCTATTAATTTATAGGTATAAGTAGATATACTAATTAACTAGGGTTTAGATTTAGTCCTAAAAACCTTTAATAGTAATTTTAAAGGGTAAGCGCTATATTAATATATATAGGGCTTAGGAGAGTAATCTAGCTACTATAGAATTAAAGAATAAGAAGCTTTAGACGCCTATATTAATAAGAGCGTTTAGTTATATACTAACGCCTTTTAAATATAGAATAGTAGAGATTTAAAAGTACTTTTTTCCAAATAAATATAATAAATCGATATTTAATAAATTATACTTACTTAAGTTTAGGATAATATATTTTACAAGCGAGTCGCCCACCTAAGCTAGTCGCCCACTTTTGCTAAGAAGTTATACCCTACCTACTTACAACGCGATGTAGTAACTACTTTAACTTCAATTAATCTATTAAGAAGGTTAGGTATTACTAGCTATCTTAGCTATTAATTAAGATTAAATTTAGAGCGTACGAAGCGCTGCAGCTACCTATAGTATCCCCTAAACGATGCTTAGAAACTAACGCACCAGTAAACCTTTACGACGCGATTGTAAGCCCAATTTAAAGAAGCTTACAAAGCTAGAAGAATTAACTATAATATAGCATATACTAGACCTATTATCTCGTAGATACCCTCCTATAATCGATAGTATACGAGATATGGCCAACCATTTACTTAGAGCTCGCTTGATAGACTAGGTCGGCAAAAACTAGCTAACAAACTTTATTAATCGCATTCCTAAGCTTAAAATATGCTTCTATTAAAAATACAACTATTAAAGAGCTTTCTACGAGGATCCTGAAGTTATTAGTAGTTAGTTTAACCTTTAGTATATAAGGCAGCGTACAGCAGGTGCTTATCGTCTACTAGTTATTAATAGCTATAAGAGCTATAGGTCTACTGGGTTTTAACTACTCTATAAAGAGAAGGATATTATTCTATTATATATGCTAGCATATTTATCGCATCTACTACAGCCTTTAAATATAGGCTATTTCTCGCTATTAAAGAAAGTATATAAGCGTAAGATTAATAAGCTTATATAAACTAGTATCTACCACAGTATAAAGCTTAACTTTCTACCAACCTTTTATATAGCATATTAGCGCTCTATTACTAAGGCTAATATATGCGCAAGCTTTCGAGGTACTAGTTTAAAACTATATAATTCTAATATAGTACTATTAAAGCTTAATATTAAGCTTCGTACTCTATTATTACTACCAGCAGCTAATTGCCTCTAGGAGTTAAAAACACCAACCAACGCCGTCGAACTAGGGTCTTAAACAATACTAATTTAAGACCGTATTACTAAGTATTAGAATAGCTTACCTACTACGATTAATAATTTTCTTAATTCGCTTACTAAAGGTGCTGTATAGATAGCTTATTCATGCGTACTATTTCAGCGTTAGGTTGGTTAGCTTTAGGAAGTAAATAAGGCTCTATTGCAGCGTAAAAAGCGATTAAAAAAGGTTCTATAGAAGTAAGGTAGTCTTACTAAGGCTGAAGCTGCTGAGATAGCTGCTTAAAAGGAGGTAGATAAGTAGCTAGAGGATAAAGTACGCGTAGGTAGGAAGCGTAGAAGAGCGGGTATACTGTATTAGAAGCGCTGCAGCCGCTGCAGCGAGCCTAGATATAATACTAGAATTTATATAGTAGTAGATAAATAGTATATCTATCCCCTATTAAATTATTATAGTAATACCTACAGGTGTTATTACGATGCACGCCTCTAAATATAAAAATAGCTAATAAGGTAGGCGATTTACTTAGATAGGCGACTTACTTGTAAAATACGTTAGAGAGTTTTTCTAGGCGTTTCTATTTCCTACTTAAGAACTATTTAGATAGTACTCGTTTATATCTAGAAACTCTTCTTCTTTAATCTCTTCTTATTTAACCTCTATCTCTTATATTCTAAAGACTATATATTCGTTTATAAAGTATTCTAGTTTACTATAATTATAGTAATTACCTAGAGTTATATATCTTTCAGGTATAAGAGTCTTACTAGATTATTAGAGAGCGATTATAGTAGAACGAGGTATTAATACTAGAGTAGATTAGGGTAGTATTAGATTGTAGGTTACCTTAGATAAACTCTTAGAAACCTTCTAGTACTAATTCGAATTTATTTTAGCTATAACCTATAGGCTAATAGTTCGTTCTAAGAGGCTAAAAATACTTCTCCTTTCTATATTATAGGCTGTTAAGTAGGCGATTATAGTATTAAAGAAGTCTTTCTATATAAGCTTAAAGCTAAGGTTTAGTATCCTTAGGCTAGGGAGAATTTTATCCTATAGGTAGAAGAACTATTTAGATTAGGATATAGATCCTCTAATAGCTATACTAATAAAGTAAGCTTTAAAAGTTAGGAACGCTTCTCTCTTATTTATCCTTAGAACCTAAAACGCCTGTTATACCTCTATTTCTTTATTATCTATAATAAAATACGATTATAGAAGTAAAATTATTTCTTTAGTATTTTTAAACTAATACTAGTCCGATTTAGCTAGATATTTTAGCTCTAGATACTCTTTTATAGTACTAGAGGTATATCCTTATACTAATACTATATATACACGCTTTATTTAATAGTAATCTATATTAATCTCAAGTTAATCTAGAATTAAGGCTTACTATTATTTAAATATCAGTTCGCTACTATCTATAAGGCTTTTAATCTTAGGCGTACGTTTAGTAAGGTAGATTTAAGGAAGCTTAAGAGTAGTTAAGAGATTTCTTACTAGGGGAGTTGTAAAAGTTTCTTAGCATATTATTAGTTCTAATTCGGTAGTTTATAGAGGTTAATTAGAACTAATAGTTTTCTATTATATTAAGTATATAATCTCCTCTTATAAAATTATAATTTATTCTTTAAGGGTTAGTTTACTCTAATTTTCCTCTAAATTAGATAGGTTCTTTATTATAGGCTTTATAGAGAGGGGTCCGCCTATTATAGGGCCCCCTATAGGAGGTAACAGTTGTTCTACACGCGTAGATAGAAGCTTACTCTTACTATAACTTACGCGTATATCAGTTCTAGTATAGGAATTAGAAGGTAAATTATAGTTAGATATTAGCGGTTACCTCTAATTCTAATAGGTTATTAGTAGTCTCTAAGTTTTTACTTAAGTGTACTCTACGCGGCTTTTCTAAAAATAATTCTAATTATAGGAGATAAGAAGTTTTAAACTTAAAGGCTTTAATTAATAAAAGGTCTTTAAAATTCTATCTAGATAACTAAATAATTTAATATAATAGTATATAAGTATTATAATTTAAACTAAATTAGGTATATTTTAAACATAGATATAGTTAAATAAACAATTAATACGATATTATTAAAGAGGCTATTACTAGTAGTATTAAGTTCTTCTATATAATATAATAGTATAGGTAAGATAATAGGTCCGAATATAGTATAAATCTACTTAGAGGTATATAGGAGTACGTAGGGGTTTAGGGACCTAGGAATTCTATTAACACCTATAAGCCTTATACGAAATAATATAGAAAAACTATTAAACTACTTATAAGGGAGTATATAACTATATATAGAAGGGAAAAGGGGCGGAGCTAGGGGTAGAATAAGACAAGTAAAAAGCTTTAGGATAAGGTTGCATGTGTAATAATGCAAAGAAATCGTTCTACGAAAAGCTTTATATATAATCTTATCCTAAAGCTTTTTACTTATCTTATTCTACCCCTAGTTCTACCCCTTTTCCCTTCCGTATATAGTTATACACTCCCTTATAAGTAGTTTAGTAGTTCTTCTATATCCTTTTATATAAGGCCTATAGGTGTTAATAGAATTTCTAGGTCCCTAAACCCCTACGTACTCCTATATACTTCTAAGTAGATTCGTGCTGTATTCGGACCTATTATCTTACCTATACTATTATATTATATAGAAGAACTTAATACTACTAGTAACAGCCTCTTTAATAATATCGCATCGATTGTTTATTTAAATATATCTAAGTCTAAGATACGCCTAATTTAGTTTAGGTTATAATACTTATATACTATTATATTAAATTATTTAGTTATCTAGATAGGATCTTAGAGACCTCTTATTAATTAAAGCCTTTAGGTTTAGAACTTCCTATCTTCTACAATTAGGATTGCCTTTAGAAAAGCCGCGTAGAGTGCGCTTAGGTAGAAACTTAGAGACTACTAATAACCTATTAGAATTAGAGGCAACCGCCGATATCTAACTATAATTTACCTTTTAATTCCTATACTAGAACCGATACACGTGTAAGTTATAGTAAGAGTAAGCTTCTATCTACGCATATAGAATAACTGTTACCTCCTATAGGGGGCCCTATAATAGACGGACCCCTCTCTATAAGGCTTATAATAAAGAACCTATCTAATTTAGAGGGAAATTAGAGTAAACTAACTCTTGAGGAATAAATTGCAATTTTATAAGAGGAGATTATACGTTTAATATAATAGAAAACTGTTAGTTCTAATTAACCTCTATAAACTACCGAATCAGAACTAATAATATATTAAGAAACTTTTGTAACTCCTCTAGTAAGAAACCTTTTAGCTACCTCTAAACCCCTTTAAGCTTATCTTACTAAACGCACGCCTAAGATCGAAAGTCTTATAGATAGTAATAAACCTATATTTAAATAATAGTAAGCCTCGATCCTAGACTAACTTAAGATTAATATAGATTACTATTAGATAGAATATGCACGTATAGCGTTAGTATAGAAATATACCTCTAGTATTATAAAAGGGTATCTAGAGCTAAAATACCTAGCTAAATCGGACTAGTATTAGTTTAAGAATGCTAAAGAAATGATTTTACTTCTACAATCGTATTTTATTATAGGTAATAAAGAGATAGAGGCGCGATAGGTGTTTTAAGTCCTAAGGATAAATAAAAGAGAAGTGTTCCTAACTTTTAAAGCTCGCTTTATTAGTATAGTTATTAGGGGATCCGTACCCCAATCTAAGTGGTTCTTCTACCTATAGGATAAGATTCTCCCCAGCCTAAAGATACTAAACCTTAGCTTTAAGCTTATATAGAAAGGCTCCTTTAACGCTATAGTCGCCTACTTAACAGCCTATAATATAGAAAGGAGAAGCGTTCCTAACCTTTTAGAATAAACTATCAGCCTATAAGTTACAGCTAAAATAAATTTAGATTAGTACTAGAAGGCTTTTAAGAGTTTATCTAAGGTAACCTATAATCTAATACTACCCTAATCTACTCTAGTATTAACACCTTATTCTACTATAATTGCTCTCTAATAATCTAGTAAGACTCCTACATCTAAAAGGTATACAACCCTAGGTAATTACTATAACTATAGTAAACTAGAATACTTTATAAATAAATGTACAGTCTTTAGAGTATAAGAAATAAAGGTTAAATAAGAGAAGATTAAGGAAGAAGAGTTTCTAGATATAAACGAGTACTACCTAGATAGTTCTTAGGTAGGAAACGGAGATGTCTAGAAAAACTCTCTATTCTAGGCTTAAATAAGTACGATTTATTAAATATTAATTTGTTGTATTTATTTAGAGGAAAGTACTTTTAAATCCCTACTATTCTATATTTAAAAAGCGTTAGTGTACAACTAAACGCCCTTATTAATACTAGCACCTAAGGCTTCCTATTTCTTAATTCTACGGTAGTTAGATTACTCTCCTAAACTCTATATATATTAATACAGCGTTTACCCTTTAAAATTACCGTTAAAGGTTTTTAGGACTGAATCTAAACCCTAGTTAATTAGTATATCTACTTATATCTATAAATTAATAGGAGAACTATCTAAAACTACCTATTTATTATTATAGATCTAGGTATTTAGGATTGTATTATTAGTATTAAATAGTTATATTATTTTCAACTCCAGCTAGATACGGATAAGAATTGGATTATATAGCCCTCTAAGTATCCTACTACTTATAATCCTTTACCTCCTCTTCTTATATAATTAACTCAGCCAGCACGCAATAAGAAAGTAGAGCTAGATATCTAGCGACGCAACGCTCTATAGGAAAAGAACTAGTATTAGTAGTCTTATAGTCCAACTATCTATTATATTAAGGGTCTATTAAGACTACTAAAACTATATTAGTCTCTTATAGCCTATAGTCTAAACAAGCTTAGAGCTCCTGTATACCCGTATATAATAAAGTCCGAACCTAATCCGAAGAAAGTCTATTCTCCTATTATCGCTCTTATTTTAGCTAATACTTTCTACTTTAATATAAAGAGGAAAGAGAATGAGTTTTTCTCTATATCTCTATACGAAATTAAGCAGCTAATTAAAGATAAGTAAGCTCTAGAGCTGGAAGACGAAGCTGAAAATAAAGTACTAGTAAATCTTCAATTACTATCTAAATACTATAAGTATTAGAATATATTTAGTAAAACTGCGGCTTATTAATTACTAGAATACCACCCTTACAATTATAAGATTGTTTTTACAGAACTCCTCCCTAATAGTTACAGCCCGTTATATAAGTAGAATATTAAGGAGCTGGAGGCAACTAAGAAGTATATTATAGATAATCTATAGTATAGGTATATTAAGTAGAGTCGGAGCTCTTTCGCATCTCTAATCCTTTACGTCTGCAAACCTAATAGCAACCTGTATATCTATGTAGATTATTATAAACTTAACACTCTTACCTATAAAAACGTATATCCGATACTACGTATAGATAAACTCTTATCTAGGCCTACTAAGGTAGTAATTTTTACTAAGTTTAACATTCGTACGGCCTTTAATAAGATTAGAATAGACTCTAGTTCTAAGAAATATACTACCTTTTAGACTTAATATAGAACTTACAAGTATAAAGTTCTACCTTTTAGATTATATAACAGCCTAGCAACTTACTAGTACTATATAAACAACGTACTAATTAACTATCTAGATAACTTCTGTATCGCTTACCTAGACGATATTTTTATCTACTCTAAAGACGAGGCGATATATGCTATCTACGTTAAGAAAGTTCTTAAGAGATTATATTAAGTAGGGTTATAAGTTGATATTAAGAAGAGCGAATTCTATATTACCCGAACTAAATATCTTAGCTACATCCTCTTAAATAAAGGCCTTAAGGTTAACCTAGAGAAAATAGAAGTACTATATAACTAGCAGCTACCTACTACTATAACGGGTGTGAAATCCTTCTTAAGTTTTACTAGATTCTACCAACAGTTTATACTAGAATTCTCGCGTGTTGTAAAGCTAATTATCGTACTATAGAGCCCTATAACCTCTTTTATATAAACTTTAGAATGTGATATTACCTTTAAGAAATTGAAGTTAGCCCTATTAAGTATACCTACTTTCTACTACTTTAACCCTGCGTTAGAAATAAAAATGGAAACTAATACCTCTAATAGAGTAGTTGTAGGAGTACTATTATAAAAATATCCTAACGGAAAATAGTACCCTATAGTATTCTATAGTAAGGTTTTATCTAGTTTAGAACTAAACTAGAAGATCTATAATAAGAAACTATTCGCAATTATTACTGCGTTTAAGTAATAGAGAGTAAAACTTACTTTAGTAGCTACTAGAACTCTAGTATATACTAATTATCGCTCACTCGAATATTTTATAACTACGAAGGTACTTAATACTTGTTAAGTTTATTAGACTAAGGAATTAGCTTAGTATTAGTTCTAAATCGAATATACTCTAGGTAAGAATAATACTAGAGTAAATATCTTCAGTCATCGCGAATAAGATATAGAAAACTTAAAAGCAGCTTAAACTGATAACTAGTCGAGAGTCCTATTTAGACTGTATTAACTTCACCCCTAAATTAATGCTAAATTAGCCTAGTCCTATATTACCTAAATAACAACTTAAGCGGCTATACTAAATATTATTAAAGGCTAGGAGTAGGTTATATTACTAGACTCTCTAGAGTTGATTAACGTATTATTATAGGAAAACCGAGCCTCCTTCGCGCAGGAACGTATACTTCTACTCTACAAGTATTAGATAGAGAATAGACTACTCCTCTATAATAATTACTTATATATTCTATTAGATTCAGGCCTTTATATGCGACTTATATAAGAGACTTATAACTAAATATCCTCTATACACCTAAGTACTACTAAAACCTATTAGTTACTATCCTAGAAGTACTACTAGAAGGGTATAAAGGCTACTTACAAACGATATATACGGAATTACATCCTATACTGTAAAACTTATCCGATATAAACCCGAACTCTAGGTTTTATCTACCTACTTCCTATACTAAATTAACTAATATAGCACCTATATATTAACTTTAAGAATTTCCCTATAGATAAGTCCGGATATAATTAGATTATAGTAGTAATCGATCGCCTATCTAAATAAGCGGTGTCTATCTCCTACCATTATATAATTAATGTAAGGGGAATAGCCGAATTATTTATTTAATAGGTATACTACTTTAACTATACGCCCGAAACTATTATTTTAGACTAAAGACTTTAGTTTATATCTAGTTTCTAGTCCGAATTCTGCTGTATTTTAAGCGTAAAGATTAAACTATCTACTACTTATTATAAAGAGACTAACGGATAGATGGAGATTATAAATAAGTATATTAATTAGAGACTGCACTCTTTTATATCCTTCTATTAAAACAACTAGAATTCTCTATTACCTATAATCGACCGAATATAAGCAACTCTGCTCTATACAACTATTAGAATATCCCTATATTAGATTCTATATAAATCTGAGCCCTATTAGAGTTGGGATTGAAAATATTCTATTAATCCTATTACCGCAACAGATAAATTAAATTATAAGAACGCTTTAGCTCTAATAACTCGTATATATACAGTCTAAGAAACCGTAAAAACTAATATTAAGAAGGCTTAGGATCGTATATAATCTATTATTAACTATTACTAGTAACCGATTAATTAGTAGATTAGTAATATAGTCTACTTAAATACTAAGAACCTTACGGTCTAGAGACCGAGCCGAAAGCTATCCGATTAATAGGAGGGCCCTTTTAAAGTACTAGAATAGGTTAGAAACTTGTACTATCTACAGCTACCCCTAGGGTTAAGAATATATAATATCTTCGCACTAAACCTACTATATAAGAACTTCTAGGACCCTCTACTAGGGTAAGAAGCTCCGAAACCACCTGCTATCGCTATTAAGGGGGTAGAAGAGTAGGAGGTTGAAGAAATACTAGCTAGTAAGCTGTATTATAAGACCCTTAAATACTATATAAAATAGGTAGAATATAATCCTAATCCGGTCTAGTATAAAACCTTAAATTTTATAGGTTCGCTTTATAAGCTGAGAGCTTTTTATAATAAGTATCCGAATTAGCTAAGACCCCTAAGAGCCCTAACCAAATAGATTAAGGTATATAAGAATAGTATAAAGAATATAGATTACCTGGTAGATAATAACGTATAAGAGTTGAGTAGTAGATTTAAAAACTAAAGTATAGGCCTGAAATTACTCCTCTATAGAATCCGGAGGGTCTAATAGTAGGCTATTAGATACTTCCCTAGTTCTCTCCTCCTCTACTCTCCTTTTCCTTCTTTCCCTCCGGACTTCCTCTAAACCTCTCCTACCTTATTCTTAACCGTTTAAGAGCGCCGCGATATTAGCCCGAAGGCTAGATACTAGAGCCTCTAAGGCTAAAACCTAATAGAGTAACTTAGTATCCTAGTAGAATAAAGCTACCTAGATACTGGCCGTAGGAAGGCTATCTTTCTAACTCTTTACAACCTAGGCTACAAGCGCTAGGCTATAAACGAATTCCGAAATAGCCTTAAAAGCTACCTTTTTATCCTCCTTATCCCCTATATATCGGGCCGCTGCCTATAGTTTAAGATAGCCCTGGAGGACTAGAAACTTCTTCTTATAGTAGGAGGGGATCTATAAGTGCGTTAGTAGTAAGTACTCTACTAGTATTAGATGTGATTTATACGGGGTTATACTTTTTATTTTACGAGGTGTAATACTTGCATTTTTTTAATCTTAAAGACTAAAAGGAAAATATTATACGCCGCCCGTGGGCGAGTGCGTATATAGCCCGAAGGTAGATAATCTAGAAGGCTTTTAAAGAGGCTTTAAGAGGCAGGCGGAGTAGTATATTAATTAATTTTTCTATAAAGCGTTAGTAATACTTTAATAATTAACGGTTCTAGGAACGCGCAATAATACGTATAGAGTAGAAGTTATTGTTTAGTTAAGGAAGCTTAGTTAACAGCGACCTGGTAATATACTAAGGCTAGTAAACGCTTGTTGCTATACGCGACGAAATTGCAATATTAATAAACTGTTATAATAGTAGTTACTAGCTAATATATAGGTCAATTATACTCACCGCGAAAACCTTACTTAACATTATGTTAATAAATATATCTCTATAGGCAACCGCGCGTATTAGTTCTTACTAGTAAATACCTCTTTAAAGAAATTTCTTTATACTAGAACCCATCCATAATAGCCCCAATTCCCTCCCAAACCAGCATAGATAGGGACTATCAGCCTACAAGAAGGGGGGTAGTATAATAATGCAAAGAAATCGTTCCACGAAAAGCTTTATATATAACCTTATCCCAAAGCTTTTCGCTTATCTTATCCTACCCCCAGTTCTACCCCTTTTTCCTTCCGTATATAGTTGCACACTCCCTTATAAGTAGTTTAGTAGTTCTTCTATATCCTTTCGTATAAGGCCTATAGGTGTTAATAGAATTTCTAGGTCCCTGAACCCCTACGTACTCCTATATACCTCTAAGTAGATTCGTGCCGCATTCAGACCTATTATCTTACCTACGCTGCTACAGCATGTAAAGCTTTTCGTAGAACGATTTATTTACATTATTACAGCTAGTTAAAAAACAACTTGCTATAATAGTAAAAGAAGTAGTAAAAGAATTATTTCTAATAGGAAACGTATTATATAGTATATTTAAGGAATACTAATACTTAATAAAACAACTTTATAAACTACTATAATACCTACTTAAATATAGAGAATACGATTATAAAATTAAACTATAACTAGGAAAAGAACCCGGATATAAACTAATATATAGCCTAATACTAAGGGAAGTAGAGGCTCTAGAATAGTATATAGACGAGTACCTAAAGAAAGAAATAATATAAGAATTAAGCTTACTAGTAGTATATCCTATACTCTTCGTAGATAAAAAAGAAATAATAGACCTATAAATATATATCGATTATTATACTCTTAATAATATTATAATTAAGGATCGATACTCTTTACTACTTATCTATAACTTAAGAGACTAATTAAGAGAAGCTACTATCTTTATAAAATTAGACATCTAAAATATATACTACTAGATCTATATTAAAGAAGAAGATAAATAGAAAATAGTATTTAGAATAAAAAAGAGACTTTTTAAATACCTAGTTATACTATTTAGACTTATTAATATACTAGCTACTTTTTAAAAACGAATTAATAAGATATTAAGATTTTACCTTAGATAATTCTATATAGTATATTTAAATAACGTTCTCGTATATTTAAAAATAAAGTAAGAATATAAGGAATATATTAAACAAGTACTACGCGTACTATAAGTAGTAAAATTATACCTTAAGATAAGAAAATGCGAATTTTATACTACGCGAATAGACTACTTAGAATTTATTATTAAACTAGAACAACTATAAATAGACCTAAATAAATTAGTAGTAATTAGAGACTAGCTAACTCTAAAATTAGTTAAGAATGTCTAATCCTTTATAGAATTTTATAACTTCTATTAAACCTTTATAGATAATTAGAGCGATATAATTATACTCTTAATTCAACTATTAAGGAAAGATGCTACTTTTATATAGGGAAATAAACAAGAAAAAGCCTTCTAAGAAGTTAAGAAACAATTCTAATAAGAACTAGTACTAAAACTCTACAACCTAGAAAAGAAAG
>ML986966.1:3390-17237 GCA_010094045.1 Lojkania enalia | reverse complement strand
ACGGCACGAATCTACTTAGAGGTATATAGAAGTACGTAGGGGTTTAGGGACCTAGAAATTCTATTAACACCTATAGGCCTTATATAAAAGGATATAGAAGAACTACTAAGCTATTTATAAGGGAGTGTACAACTATATACGGAAGGGAAAAGGGGCGGAGCTGGGGGTAGAATAAGATAAGTAAAAAGCTTTAAGATAAGGTTATATATAAAGCTTTTCGTAGAACGATTTCTTCGCATTATTATATATTCCGTCGCATCGTTAGTATATTATTTTTCAGAAAACGTTATATATAAAAGTAGTATATCTTTTACTTTAAAGTTGCTTTTTATTAATAGCTAAAATAGCTATAGAAATATCTACTTCGTTATAGCTTAATTAGATATTTATAGGTTAAGATATTATTACTAGAAGGTAAGATATTACGTAAAGTTAGTAGGGTTATTAAAAATAAAATTATCGTTTTATAAAAAATAAATTATCGTACTTAGCGATTATTTTATACTGAATAATATACGATATTATCGGATAATTTAGCGTACAAGCTATCTTTCCTTACTAAAATTTATCTCTTATTATACGAAAGCTATTTTCTTTACTATTATAGCTTTAGAGGATAGCTCTCTAGTTTCTCTTAACTCTTTTGAATCGCTCGAAGTCTCTAGTAGTATAAGTCGGAAAAATACGTCTAGTATCTATTAATACTATTGCAATCTATTAAAAGATAAGCCTGCACGAGATAGTTAAAATTAAAAGCTATATTATTAACTATAAATATTTAATATTATCTTTAATTAAAGTACTAGATTAAATCTAATAGACCTATCCCTCGTACAAAAGTAATAGTAGTAAGCTAACTTTAAGAACTTTAGAAATAAGTATTAATTAATAATAAGATAAATAAGTTAAACTTATTAGTTCTAAAGAATACCTTAAATAATTAAGTTATTAACTAGACTCTTATAAATCTTATTATTATACGAAACCTACTATTTTAAATTGTTAAGTAGCTAGAATTTTATATATTCTACTAGATATTAAATCTAGAATTAATAAATTCTCTTATAACTACTTATTTAGCTGTTAGTAGATTAATTTATAATTTATTTTAGCTGTAAAAAGATATTATATAAAAAAAGGTTTAGTTAGCTTTAATAGATATATATTTTTTAGTTAATATTTAGACTTCTCTAAATAATTATCTTCTCTTAATAATATATATTTATTTTGTTAACTTATAAGAATAATAAATAAAGGCTTTCTTAACTTTATATATAATAGCGAACTATAATAGAAAAGAGTAATAGAATACTATTCTTCTAGTCTTTTAAGACTATAATTGTCGAATAGGCTCTCTACTAGCTAGTATTTGCAATTAGCAAGTACGTGCGAGATAAAGAGGTTTATATAGTATAAACATCGTACGAGGGGGTAGTTAGGTAACTAGTATTAATTGTTGATTCTTTTCTAAGTCTATATAAAGGAAGAGAATATTTATCCCTTTATATATATAACTATAATATAAGACTATATTACGCTACAACTAACTATATATCTTAATGCTGCTGTTTAGACAATAATATTATATAAAAGCTAGGAGTAATTATTACTAATAACTTAACTATAAACGATATACTTTATTATATAATATTTTAATATTTTTTAGATAATAAAGATATTACTTAGAATTTCTTATATTAATAAATCCGCTGCTAAAAATATATAATTAATCTTATTATTTAAGCTTTTCTCTTTAGAAAGGCTTAATTTAAAAAGATTGAATTATATAATAAAGAGAATATACTTAAGAATAAATTAGATAAGTAAGCTTAAATAGAAAGAGAAGAAGCTTTTTATATAATAGGTATTCTAGAAAAGCTTTATAATATTATTGTTTACTATTATTCTTTAGTAAATCGTATAAAAGAATTTATTTCTTTAGTATAATAGTAAATTCTACTTAATAATTCTATATAGTAGAATAGCTGGTATTAAATATTAAGTATAGTACTTAAGAAAGAGTTAGCTATTAACGATTATATTAAAGCAAATTTCAAATTACTTAAAAAGAACTATCTTTCTCTATAGAATTAGAGGGCTCTTTATATAATAAGTTCCTTCTTACAGCTATTCTACTAAGCAATTCTAAAGACTTAAAGCGACCGTATTATACTTAATTAACTTCTTTTTATAATAGATATTTTTAGTACATATATAGAAAAGTTTTTAAGTTTTTATTATATAAATAAAAACTTACTTATATAAATTTAACAAGTAGTTTAGAAGTTTAAGGAGTATTATTATAAGATAGACAATTTACCTTTCTATACTATTATACTTATTCTTTATCTAAATTATTATATAAAATATATAAAAATTTAGTAGAAATAAGATTACTAAAAAATTATACTTTTTAAAGTAAAAGAGCTTTAGATATAATATTAAAATTTATAAATTTAACTAAATTTAGTATTATATAAAATATTTAAAATTATACCTTTATAAGAACTTAATAAATTTAACTAGATTATTAATAAGTTTAATTAATAAATTACTTAGCTAATAAGTTAAGATAAATATAAGAATTATTATACTAAAGTACTGTATAAAGTTTAAGTATCTCTATAATAATGCGAAGAAATCGTTCTATAAAAAGCTTTATATATAACTTTATCCTAAAGCTTTTTACTTATCTTTATTATAGGGAATTTCGGCTAGTCTGCCGAGCTGTATCAGATATCGACGTACAATATTACGGTCGATATCACGCCGGATATTATACTAGATATTAGCTAATATACCCCTTTTTTATGTATATAAATATGGCCCGCTAGCTATTTTCAATCAACCAGTTTAACTCCTTATCTCTCTCCCTAAGATAAGATTCGCCTCTTATTATAGTTATAAGCCCGGTTACCGTACTAAAATAGCTGTAACTTAATTTATATATTGTGATCGATATTACTCCTTTTTATTTAGTATTGTAATATCGCGATATTATTATCTTTATCGTTTACTAACGATCTTTAGGCACTTAGCTATTAGAATTACGTGCAAATTCTGCACTTTATAAGCCTATTAATATACTGTATCGCGTTTAAGGCTATTTTATTCTCTAGTATCGATATATTCTAGTATATTTCTAGTGTTGCAACGGTTGTATACTCCTCTATAGCTATATCTAAGAAGAAAATACTTAGTACTTCTAGCGATTAGGAGGATTAGCTTAAGTAGTATAAACTAATAGCTAGTAGGCTAAAGGTATAGGAATATTTAGATCTAAGCGTACCTCCTAAAAAAGTTAAAATCTATAGGCTAGAACCTCCCCTCTCTAATATAGGTAAGTTCCGGACCCCGAAGATAAATCTAGAAGGGGAAATAGAAAGATACCCCTCTAGTAGAGTTATATATAAGGAGATAACCTTAATATAAATAACAGATTGGAACTGGGTAAGAGACTAGTATAACCGATAGAGAAAAGATTAGATTAAGATTAATAATACTCTCTATATTATATATAGCAATATTTTAACGATAATATTACCTTAATATAAAGTAATACTTAGTAATAATATAACTAGCTACGAGATTCTTAGAATCTTATAGGAAAAGTTAGCGCCTACTATCGAGTTGAGGGAGTAACTAATCTAGAAGGAATATTAAGCTCTCCTCAAGTACTTAACTGATAGAGAGGTAGAGAAGTAGCTAAATTAGTAGAATTAGGTAATCTATTATACTAAGGCTGCTAGCTTAGTAGAAGTTTAGGGCCTTAGAGTAGAAAAGGATTTTCTTCTAATAGTTGCTAAGAAAGATAAGGTGTAGGCGCTAATCTATATAGTACTAATTAACGCTAAAAATAAGCTAAGTAGGATTAATCAACCAATTTCTACGATTAAACAATTAGTATACTAATATGCTAATTACTATAGATGTTTTAATCTATAGAAGGTACTCGGCTCGTTTACAGCTTTATAACGTCTATTAATTCTTTAAGCAAATTCTAATAGTACTATATAGCAGCTTTAAGAAAAATCTAGTTCGCGATTATATACTCTACTACCCTACTTCTATAAGAAGCGGTACTTCTAGAGTAATTGCGAATATGTAAATAAATCGATTAAGCTATTAAACTAGGTACTAGATTAGGAAATACTAAAAGCCTAAGATAATATCTTAAATAGAAATAACTAGGGGAAAAAGAATGCTCTAAAAGTAAATATAGAAAAATATAAGAAGTCGAAATCCTCGTTTAATAGTAAAACCTCTATAAAGGCTGCTAGCCTCTAGGGAAATACCTAGGTAATTTAAAGGAGCAATTTTTTAGCAAGTACTACCCCTAAGAAAGAAGAGACTAGTATCCTAAATTAGTAGATACTTAATCTAGGTTCTAATATATATATATACAACTCTAAGACTTTTAGTTAATAGACTACTTAGATAGTAAATTCTAAAGATAAAATCGCTGCGGGAGGTAGTATATACTCTATATTAGAATAGGGTACTATTATAATTACAATTAATTCTCCTACGGGCCTAAGGGATATTAAGCTAATAGAAGTCGCTTACGTTTCTTAGTTGCTAACTAATATAATAGCCCTAATTAGAAATAGAAAATAGAGTATCTAGTTTAACTTAGGTAGAGATTACCTTTACTAATATAATTACTATAATATCGTTTGTTATTTAGAGTTGTTTAACAGCTACTAGCTACTAGACGCGGACCTAGTAAAAAGGCCTCTACTCGATTTACTTTCTAGATATAAGATAGTTGTAGTAATTAAGGAAAAGCTTTCCTATTACTAGTAACTAATATAAATTGTTTCTTTAGCTGAAATGTACTAATTATTAGGCTACCTAGGCAGAGATTTAGTATTAACCCTACTTTAAGCAGCTAAGGGTATCTAGTTAAGCAATTAGAAAGTACTAGTATAGTAAGATTACTAGATATATATACAAGCGAAGTTATTATAGTAGATTAGCTAGCGTAGTTAGCTTTACCTAGCTACTAAACTATTCGAGAGAATCGCGATTAATATTATATAACTTTAGAAGAACTGTAAGAGGTGCTATAATAGTAAGAGATACCTATTTTATATAGTTAATTAGGTGTCCTAGTAGTATAAGGGATTTATAATATATAATTAGTTAAAATCTACCCTTATAAAAGCCTTTAAAATACTATTAGCAAAAATTAAATAATAGTATAAAAGAAAGATTATATATATCTATATAGATAATAACTTAAACTTTTTAGAACTTATAGAAGTATTACTTAATTAAAGAATTGCGATTAAAGCTTGCGCGCCTCGTACGCCTAAGTAGAATAGCTTAGTAGAGTAAGTAGAATACTAAATTATAACCCGCGCGCGCGCTCTTGCGATAAAAAGCGATATTTCTAATAAATATACTAACAAATTAGCTTATACAGTAATATACCTACTTAATAGAACGCTAATTACAAGCCTTTAATTTAAAACCCTATATAAGGCTGTTTTTAGCTATAAACTATCTCTTATTTATCTTTAGATTATAGGATCGCGAGTATATATTTTAGATAAAACTCTATCGAGAGGTAATAAACTAGTATTATAGGTACTAATCGGGAAACTCTTATAATATAGGAGTATAAATATATACTAAGTACTGATTCCGAAACTAAAACGGGTATTTAATACTAGAGATATTATATTTAGCGATATTATATCTAGTAAGGAGGAGGAATATCTACTAAAAGAATCTCTAGAGAAGATTCTTTTTTAAATTAATAATATTAAGAGCTCTATTAATAGTAGTAACAATAAAACGATTAAAGTTGTAGAAGTAATCTATAAGAATCGGCTGCCTAATTAAGATATCTCTACTAAGTTAATAGGTAATTTGATTAGTAAGAAGGCTTATTAGTAGAAGAATACTATTTTTAAAGAACAAATCGACGATATTACTAGTAATTAAGAACTTCTAATACTAGAATTAATACTAGCGCTAGTACTAAAGAATTAGGATACCTCTACAGTATTACTAGTAGATAGTAAGGATATTACGTTTAGCGATAATTTGCTATAAGGATAGTAACTATCGCCTCCTTATACTTCTATACCCTTAAGAAGAATAAATAATACCCCGCGGAGGGAAGAAATTAGTAGCTAAATATTAAGAGATAATATATTCTAGGGAGGTAGGTTTTTATATAACCGTAGGCTGCTTTAGTTATACTTTATAACCTTTATAGTACTATCTAATAGTAAGCTAATACTAGTAAATTATATAAAGGAAACTTATACTATTAGAAAATATTATCGCAATTAGCTTCTACTAGAACTAAAGTACTATAAGGATCTAAAGAATTACCCTTTTAGTACTAGCTTCTATAAGACCTATCGCGCTGGGTTATAGGAGTAAGAGGATATAGATACCTAGTAAAAGGTAACAATCCTCTAAAACTCTACTAAAATTCTTCTAGTAATATAGGTATTTATATATAAATTTAATAAGGACGGTTTTCTATATAAATTTAAGGCTAGATTAGTCGTACGCGGTAATCTACAATCTTAATAGAGAGATACCTATACTACTATACTAGCTGTATAAACCTTTCGCTTTCTAATATTAATTACAACTTATTTTAAACTTGATATATACCAGTTTAATATTATTAATACGTTTCTTAACTGCCGATTAGATAGGTTAATATATATTTATATACTAGAAGGTTTTATATATAAGTATAAGAAATATTTACAACTATAGAAAGCTATATATAGTTTTAAGGATGCTCCGAAACTTTAGTATTATAAGCTAAATAGAACTCTAAGGTAATTAGGCTTTAAAATAGTACTAGAAATATCTTACTTATATATAAACGATAAGCTAATTATCTTTTTTTATATTAATAATATTATAATTCTAGTTTACCTATTAAATATCTCTACTAAGTAGAAATTTAAATCGTAATTAAGTAATAAATATAAACTTCGATCCCTTAAAAATCTAAATTAGTTTTTAGAAGTTTAAATCGTACGTAATATATAATAGCGTAAAACCTAGCTGCTATAGAACTTATTTATTAATAAGGTGGCAGCGCGATTTAATATTACGGTTAATAAGAAGGCGTCGAGTACGCCTCTATACGAGAATATACTATTAGCTGCTACTAAGGAATCCTCTAATAGGATATCTTACTACTAATAACTAATTAGTTGTCTAGTCTAGATTATAGTTTTTATACGCTTTAATATCGCGCGAGCGTACTCGATATTATTATAATACTTCTAGAACCCTAGTAATTATTATATTAATACTACCTTAAGGGTATAATAATATCTAATTAGTACGAAGTACTTAGCAATTATAGTAATAGTTAATAATATATAAAATACTTCTACTATTAGCTAGAATAATAATACTAATTATATTAACCCCGTAGAGTAATTACTATTCTATAGTATATCTAATACAGTCTTCGGCGATAATTCTAATACTTGTCGAAGTTCCTATAACTATATATTTCAACTTTTTAGGATGCTAATTAATTAGAAAGCCTCAATTTAGCGTACGGTTATAAAATCGACTATTAAGGCAGAATTATTAGTACTATTAGTCGCCGGATTAGAAATAGAGTAATAGTAGAAGGTCTTCGCCTTACTACGCTTCTATATTAATATGTAACCAGTACTACTTTGTAATAATTAACAAATAGTAGATATCGTAAATAAGCTATCTAAGTATTTTAATACCAAACTTCGCTATATAAATATATACTAGTACTGGCTACGTTAAGAAGTAGTAGAGCAGAGACTTATAATCAGTTAGTAACCGACGAATCTAATACCAGCTGACGGTCTTATAAAAGTTCTACAGCTGTAATAATACTAAAGGTTTATTAAGCAACTGAAAATAGAAGATATTTCAGCTAGAATCGAATCTCAGGAATTTCTATCAGCTAAATAAATCGATTACTAATAAGAATCTTAGGGGGTAATTAAAAATTGATTATAACTCACCCTATATTATATTAAATTAATATTTCTGCAAGTATACTTAGCTCTACTACTAGTTACTCTATACAATTTACTTCTTTTAGTATAGTATCTACCTTTATTTTTTTTTAACGCAGCTTCTCCTTCGCAGTTAAAGCTGGGGGGGTATATTATAGGGATTTTTAGCTAGTCTGCCGAGCTGTATCAGATATCGACGTATAATATTACGGTCGATATTACGCCGGATATTATACTAGATATTAGCTAATATACCCCTTTTTTATATATATAAATATGGCCCGCTGGCTATCTTTAATCAACTAGTTCAGCTCCTTATCTCCCTCCCTAAGACAAGATTCGCCTCTTACTACAATCTTATTCTACCCCTAGCTCCACCCCTTTTCTTTTCTATATATAGTTGTATACTCCTTTATAAGTAGTTTAATAGTTCTTCTATATCCTTTTATATAAGGCTTATAGGTGTTAATAGAATTTCTAGGTTCTTAAACCCCTATATACTCCTATATACCTCTAAATAGATTCGTACTATATTTAAACCTATTATCTTACCTATACTATTATAATCTCTTTTATAATAGTAGTATAGAAGTATATAAAGAAAATATTAACTATAACTTTTAATATTTATAGTAAATATTTTATCTATTTTAGTAATAAGTAATAAATTAGAACGAGTATTTTTAGAAGATTATTATACGATCTTATAGAAGAGAATTGTTACTAACCTATATACTACTAGTATATATAACAATCGCCGCTGTAGTCGTATATACGCTAGGACCTTATTTATGTTAGATTAGTTAGAGGTAGTAGCTTTAGTAAAGAGAGAGTATTAGGTTCGCCGGTTCTTCGAATGTAATAAGTATATTTAAAAGTCTAATAGAGTAATAAAATAAATCTGCGAGAATAACTATATAGAATCTAATCTACTAAGAAAATTCTCCGTCTTATATAGTTATATCTAAGACTGCTAAGTCTAGCTTATTAGATCTATTAGGTCTGTTAGATCTAACCTACTATACCTAATACTTCTACTATTATTATATATATAGGTTGTACTATATTTTATTATCTAACTAATTATCTCCCCAGTTCCTATAGTCCTACTACTTACTATCTAATAACTAGTTCTTAATATACTTCTATCTATTATTACTTTATTAGTCCTCGTCTAAGTTAACCTATTTAGTAGCTAATATTAGATTAAGCCTTAGCTATAGAGGTAGTACTTCTTAGTATTCTATATTTATAATAAGAATATAGTTTAGTATATTAAGTATTAAATATATAGAATATATAAAAAGTTAGTATTAAAGTAGAATTCTAGTAGAAAATTCTTAAGATACTTAGAAGTATCTAAAATTAAGTATAATATATTATATTTATTTAAATTGTAAGAAATATATTTAGTTTAATTTTAAATCTAATATTAACTACTACTAAGAACTCTACTAAGAAACCTACTATCTTTCCTACTATTATCTTTTAGAAATATTAAATAAGTACAACTATAATACTTAATATATTTATTATATATTAGCTTAGAGTTATTATTATTATAAATAGTATATTAAGAAGTATAGTTAGTATAAATATAGTTAGAATATATATTACTAAACTAGCTATTAAAAAAGATATATCTAGTTGTTATAGTAATACTGTAATACCTCTATACCTATACTACCCTTACTATAATACTTAAACCAGCTGCTAGCGATAGCTATTAGCTGCTAGCTAGAATATAACCGACTTGTTGTAACTATAATAGAGGAAGGTTTCGCCGACCCGGCTAGCCTATATAATAGTATAGACCTAGCCTCTATAAAAACCTATATAATATAGATATCTCTATTCTTTATATAATATTTTAATATTTATACGTAGTATATAGTAATAGAGTTAACTGCCTAAAATGCGATTAACTAACTATATATAAGTATCTATAATATTATATTACGTTATCTATTATTATATATTATAGATGAGAACGCACTTATTAATATACTTAAAGAAATCTAGAGCAAGCTAGACTCTTTATAGTAGAAGAATAAGATGCTAGTAGAGGCTTTAATAACCTAGGAGAACTGCTATAAGTTAGACTTTAAAGTAATATAAAGGGAATTTAGTAGCCGCTAAATAACTACCCCTCTACTAGCTACTAGTATATTAATAGTAATAGAACTATCACCCGCCCTTAGCCTAATTTAACCTATAACTCTAGCTTCTAAATAGATGCCTATATTAACCTCTAATCCGCCTAAGACTATATATAACCTATATTTCCGTTCCGACCGCTTACCTAATCTTCTAATATTTTCTAGTAAACGCTTAGAGCTTTTATACTTTATTAGAAAGCTCTACTATAAACTAGAAGAAAACGCTAACTAATACTTAACCGAATATACCCGCCTTCTATATATCTATTTCTACCTAGAATAAGACCTAGTAATATTAGTTAATCTATTAATAGATAAGAGTATTAACTCTATAAATAGCTTGGTCGCCTTCTTAAAATCTACCTATAGCGACCGGAATAAGGAGACTATAGTATAGAGTAAGCTAGAGACCTTAAAATAAGGCTAAAGCAGGTTCCCTACTTACTTTACTAAATTCCAACGCCTAATTGTAGATACTAAACTAAATAAGACTAGACAAATTATATATCTCTAATATTCTCTCTCTAATAAGCTCTACTGTACTATAATTAGTATTATAATACTTAGCACCCTAAATAACTATACTAACCTAATTTCCCTATATAATACTAATCTATATTATCTGTCTAGTAATTACCGCAAATAACCGAAGTATTATACTACTTACTAGAAGGACTTAAATGCTATAGAACTTAATACTTCTAGCTATATACCTATAGGCTCTAATAAATAAGAAAGGCGCCGCTGTAAAGAACGCTATTATAAGTATAGTAGTAAGGAATATATTTTACTAGAATACAGTACCCCTCTACTATTAATCTATTAAGGGTCTTAAAGTCCTACTATACTTTATAGGTCCTACTCTTAATCCTCTAACTAATTCTCCAACCGATTCTCGACACGCTTATTATCTTATAGATAAGGCTGTTACTTTTACTCTTAAACGCAGCTAGTTTCACCAACTAGAATATTACTAAAAGGTCTATTCTAGAAGTAAATTACCTTTTAAGACTATACTTATACTAAATCTCTATATACTTATAGAACCAGCCTCTATAGAAATAGTTATAAGACTACTAGATCTTAGCTCCTTTCTTAATCCATTAAGACCTAGTCTAGTAAAATATTAATATTCTTATTAATACTAGGGCTACTAGTTATAGCTATATCTATAGAGACCTCGTATATACCCTAAAACTCTAAAAGATATAACTCCTATATAATCTATACCTAACCAGCTTTAATAGAGAAGTTTTCTATAGGAGGACTATCTACTATTTAGTTACCCTAACTCTCTAATACTTAAACTATTTAGAGACAGTATATCTCTATATAATTATACTAGAAAAATACTAGTTAATTCTAAGATAGCTATAGATATATAAGTATTATATAAACCTAGACTATGAGAATAAATAGCTAGTCTTTACCGTTAACTAATACCTAACTTAATACTTATAATCTATTAGTACTACTATCTATTAATAGGCTATTTAAATAGTTATTAAAGACTATAAACTATCTAAACCTAATATAAAAGGAGATCCTAAAGTAACTAATTTATAACCCCTATATAGCTTAAAGCCTAAATAGTACTATTTAAAGCTCTATCTATTAAGCTATACCTAATATAATTACTAGCTACTTAAGATGTTATACTAGTTAAATAAATCTAAAACTAAAACCGACTTACTCTTAGATAAAGATTATAACTAAGAGAATCTATCTAAACCTAAATACCTAAAGTCTATACTATAACTAGATATATATTATATAGGTGCTATACTACTAGTTTAATTCTTCTAGTAATTTAACTATAAAATCTTTACTATATTAATAGCTAATATTAATAAAGCTCTAGCTCTAAAGGTATATACTAACCCTATTACTAAAGTGTCTAAAAAATACTATAACCTATTATTTATCTTCTTATATAAGAATGTAGATAAACTACCTAAATAATAACCGTATAATTATAAGATTAAACTAGAGAATAGTAAATAAGCTAGCTTCGGTCTATTCTATAGGATATCCTAGAATAAGTTGAGGGTACTAAAGGAGTATCTTAATAAGAACTTATCTAAGGGATTTATTAGAGTAAGCTTATTACTAGTAGCTATACCTATAATCTTTATAAAGAAATTTAGAGGTGGTCTCTAATTTTATATAGACTATAGAGCCCTAAATACTATTACTATTAAGAACTAATATCCGATTCTACTAATCTAAAAAACGTTAGCTTAACTTAGTAAGGCTAAGTACTATATAAAACTCGATATTATTACCGCGTTTAATAAGCTAAGGATTACTAAAAGAGATAAATAGAAGACTACCTTTTATATATACTACGGGCTGTTTAAATATCTAGTAATACTCTCTAGCCTAGCTAATATTCTAAGTATATTCTAGTACTTTATAAATAATATACTAAGACTATATCTTAATATATTCTATACTATCTATATTAATAATATTCTAATATTTAGTAAGAATCTGAAGGATTATAAGTAATATATCTAGCTAGTCTTTAAAGCCTTAAGAGTAAATAGTCTACAGCTTAATATAGATAAGTGTAAATTCTACTAGTTAGAAGTAACCTATCTAGGGTATATAATTACTATAGAAGAGATCTATATAGACCTAAAGAAGGTAGAGATAATTATTAACTAGGAATATTCTAAGAATATAAAAGATATTTAAGCTTTTATAGGCTTCGCGAACTTCTACTAATAATTTATTAGTAACTTCTTATAGAAAGTCTTCTCTTTAATAGCTCTAACTAAGAAGAATACTTAATTCGACTAGAATAATAGCTATTAGTATTCTTTTAACTACCTAAAGGATACTTTTATCTCTATACTAATTTTCTAATACTTTAATCTTAAGCTACTAATAGTAGTAGAAGCTAATATATCTAACTTTATAACAGCTAGCGTACTGTTCTAGAAAGGCGCTGATAGTAAACTAAGACCTATTACCTACTTCTCTAAATATATAAACCCTACTAAAAGTAACTATAAAATATATAATAAGGAACTACTCGCGATTATCTAATATTTTAAGTAATAGAGGCCCGAATTAGAAGGTATAGTATTCCCTATAGAAGTGCTAAGCAATTATAAGAACCTATAGTACTTTATAATAATAAAGTAGCTAAGCTACTAATAGGTCTATTAGTTAGAATATCTGTTAAAGTTTAACTTTAGTATTATATACTAACCTAGAAAACTTAGAGAGAAGCCTAATACCTTAACTTAAAGGTTATAGGACGAGCCTATATAAGAAGAGGCCTGTAGAGGTTGTTAACAGATATTACTTCGTCCTAAACTATTCTAATAGATAGAAGTAGGCCGATTAATTATAGAAATTATCGATAAAGAATACTCGAACGATAATCTAATCTAAGATATTTTAAAGCTACTAAGAGAAGGAGCCTATTAATTTAAGCTTCTAACTCTAGCTAACTGTAAAAAGTATAACAACCGACTATACTACTAAGATCGACTTATAGTACTAGACTATAATAAGCTAAAGCTTAAGCTGCTATAAACTGTCTATAACTTACTATCTAGCAGATACTTTAGTTAAGAAAAGACCTTAAAACTACTCTAGCGCGAGTACTATTAGTTAAAGATATTCGACTTAGTATAATAATATATAGGCTGTTATTATATATACTAAAGAAGTAAGACTT
>ML986964.1:0-17431 GCA_010094045.1 Lojkania enalia | reverse complement strand
TTATATATAACCTTCTGTACAGCTCCTCTAGAACTATATACCTATAATAGACTATAAGCTAATTCTTATATAGTAGATATATCTTTCTCTTAACTAGTAGCTTTTAATAGAACTACTTAATAACGTTTAAGGCTAATCTCTTAGTTAATATACTCCTATTTTAAATAGATAGCTTTTAGTTTTACCTTTAATTAATTATCTATTTATTTATAAGTATATATATATATAATAAATAACTGTAATAACTTACTAGACTTATAATTATTAAAGCGTTTCTCTGCTATAGCTTTAATAGCTTTATCTAACATCTTTTTTTTTCTTCTTCCCCTAGCGCTATATATTTAGCACTTTTCTGTAGCTACCTCTTCTTAGCACTCTTAGTAGAGCGATTAGTAGTATAGGTACTCTTAATAGCCTTTTTCTTAGTAAGAAACGATATAGTCTTATCTCTCTATTAGATAGCGCGCTTAGTATTACTAAGTATACCCTTGAAGGGTACTATAAGGTTGGTTAAACAACCTTTTTAAGAACCAGTTTAACTGTGTAGTAAAAGAACGTATTTAATTTTATAATCTTCTAACTACTAGCCTTATATTTATTAGTAAACTATAATAAAAGACTAGTATAATTACTTACCTATATTAACTTCGCCTACTTATCTTAGTTAAAACTAACTGGTAGCTTTAGTAGCTTTAGTAGTAGTAAGCTATTTAGACTATCGAGAAAATTGTTATTAATAGACTCTACTTTAATAGTTAATACTTTATAGGAACTATAATAAAAGTATATAATAAATCGAAGATTTAAAGTTATACTAATAAGAGTATAGTAGAAAGAAGAGTTGTAGTAGAATATTAGGCTCGACGCGATAAGCGTACGTACCACCTACTAGTATAGATTAGATAGAAGTAATAATAAAATATATATACATCTAAATAAATATAAAATATTAGTTAGTTTAGTATAAAAAACTATTACTAAAAAGTATACTACTAGTTCTATAAAATAGTAAGTTATTATAGTTTTTTATTATAGTATTCTTATAATACACACCTAAATACCTTATTAGCTTTACTTTATAATTCTAATTTAGTACTAGCTTTTAATATATATATATCTTAGTATCTATATTTATATTTTAGGTATCTATTAATAAACCTTAATTTAGCTTTATACTACCAACTTTAATTATCGATGTTAACTACTCTACTCTACTACTATTAATATATAATATCTTATACTTAAGGAATAGCATAATCTAAAATCGTTCTAATAGGTAGTAAGTTTCTCTAAAAGTAGCTCGCCGCTAAATTAGCTTATAAGGTACCTGTACTAGTAAAACCTGCGCTAGTAAAGCGTTACTATTACCCTAGAAGTAAGTTATTATAGGTTTTTATTATAATTATATACTAATAGAATATAACCGTCGCACTTTAATAGATTAAATAATATTAGAAGAGTACTAAACTCCTCCTTTAAAAGCTCTCTTTTTCGCGGCTAATCTATAAAATTACTACTATAGTTTAGGAAGATATTTATAGTAGTAAGATGTGTTAGTAATAGAGCGTAATTAAGACTCTCTAAAAGTCTACTAAAGCTTTTCTTATTAGGTTCTTTAAAAGTATATATTTTTTTATATAATTTATACTATATAATACTAATTATATTAGATTATAATATAAACGTAATTTATATAAAGTATATTATTATCTAAAATAAGGATATATATTTAGTAAAGCGATACTATAAGAAGTTTAGTCTTCTATTAGATTAGAGTTATAATCCCTAGGTAGTTTTAGGTTTAGAAAAGGCTACTTTAAATAAAACTAGTTTTCTAGTATAATAATTTATAGTAATAAATATTTAATATATAACGTAAAGCACTACTAAGCCGGCTATACTACCGAGCTGGCCACTTTTTCTTAGTACCACCAACACTATATATAAGACCTTAATTTACTTACTATCTATAAGAGAACCTGCGTATAAAATACTTAGACTAGATTTAGAAGAAGCTTCTATATCTTTTTAGTATATATAAGCGTTATGCCTGGTCTTTCTACAGTTCCTATAGTACTATTAACTAGATTGAGCTAGTTCCTTACTACTACTACCACAAGCCTTCTTAGATTGTTAAGAAGCTGTAGATGTCTCAGCAGCTCCGTATAAAGCTCCCTTACTATACTCTATCGTACTATTATACTGGATTCGCTTCTATTTATGTATTTTATACTTTATTATAACCTCTAATTACTCTTTAAACTCTATAATCCGGTAGCTTATAAGAGCGTTTTAATGCAGTATTAATTCAGCTCCTTTTATTAGCTGTAAGAAGCCTTCTTTAGCTTCTTTTAGTAATCGTACGAAGGACTTCTATATAAGAGTTAATTGTAACCCAAATTCTTGTATATTACTTAGTATTTTTAACTGCTATAGTATTTCTAGTAGGGGTGCTTCTAGTAGTATACGCAACTAGACTTTAAGATACTTAAAAACAACCTATACGTTAATAGGAACTAGTTTAAATATTTTAAAGACTTTTTTATAGTTCTCGTATATAAATATATTAAAAAACGCGTCTCTAAAGGCTGGTAGGAAGCCTTCCTTATTAATATAGTAGACGTGTCGGTATACTAAGTTTTATACGCGCTAGGAGTACTTTAACTTTAATAGTAAGAAGTATACTATATTAAGTAGCTGTAGGATATATAATAAATATACTGGTATATAGAGAGTAAGGATCTTTCGTATAAGGTAATAATCCTTAAAATCCTAGTTTAGATAGCTCTTATAGCTATTAAGAATAAATAGCTTATATAACTCTATTTAACGCGTCTTTATATGCGCGTTAAAGTACTTTAACTATTTAAGACTAAGCTTATTATTTGTCCATCTATTCTTAGAAACTGAGAGCTTCCAGTCGTACGGTATATCTATCTCCTTATACTATACTAAGATATAGACGCGTCCTTTATAGATAATAAATAGTAGGGTTATATACCCAGTAGTATAAATACTCTGGATTACTATAACCTACTCCCGATTATCTAGCTAAATAAGCGTAGGTTTTATATAGCATTCTAAACCTATAACAACTTTTATAGAGCTAATTATACCTATCTAACAGCCTATCTTATTAAAGTTATAGATATTATCTTTATAGATACTATACTTAGCTACCGTCTCTTATATAAGCTTAAACCACGTATTAATAACTTCTAGATCTTCTTATAATATCCTCTAATAGTCCTTTACTCAATTGAAAACTATTTTAAGCTTATTTGTACACGATATAAATCGTTTAAGCTAGTTTTTACCTATAGATATCTTACCCTGCGTATGTAATAGTTTATCTACTATATCTACTACCTTATAAAGCCGCGGCGTAAATCCTTATAAATTAAGGTTAAGGATATATTATACGATCGTCTACTCTTCAGTTACTGTAAGCTTTATATAATTTAAGTTTAAGGTTAAAAGGTAATTCTATAAAGCTAGTTAGAGAGCTGCTAGTATTATACGTTAAAAGCTACTGCAGCGTATCACACGCTTTAAAATTGGTCTAAAGTATAGGCCTAAAGGGCAAGTTCAATTCTACCTTCTTAATTAGATAGATTAGCTTTATATTGTTAAAACATAGCGTTGCGTACGAAAAAGTTACTATACTAAGAAAAAGTGGCTGGCTTAGTAGTATAGCCGGCTCGGTAGTACTTTACGTTAATATATAATAAATATATAATATATAATTATTTCCTATAACTATAGAGGAACCTTATAGAATATCTCTACTTTAATCTTATACCCTAGTACTAAGAATTCTATCCTAACCTTAACCTTAATACTAAGAACCCCTATTTAACCTATACTCTAGTACTAAGAACTCTACTTTAACCCTAACTCTAATACTAAAAACCCTAAACCCAACCTTAATCTAGATAAAGTATTATATATTCTATTTACTAGCCTAGTTAAAACTAGCTAATAAATTTTATTAATTGTATTCTTAAACTTAAAATATACTTCTATTAAAAATACAACTATTAAAGAGCTCTTTATAAAGATTCTAAAGTTATTAGTAGCTAGTTTAATCTAGTATATAATACTAAAGTAAAGTATAGTATTACTAATAATAATATTTATAATTTCGATAAGATAGGCTTCTAGATAAATATTATATCTACTAGTAAGGTAATTACTAGTACTAAGCTATTAGCTAGTTAACTAAAATTACTATAGCTAGATAATTATAAGTAAGTAATAGTTATTTAAACTATTAGTACTTATAGTAATACTATTCTACTATTTATTATCTTTACTAGTAAGTAGTACCTCTCTATATAGTATTAGAGTAATAATATACTATCTAGAGAAGTAATCGCGCTAAGTAATAGTAGATAGATAAATAATAAGCTTATAATTAAATAGTTAGAGCGTTTTAATTAGTATATAAGATAGTATATAATAGACGCTTATCGTCTACTAGTTATTAATAGTTATAAGAGCTATAGATCTATTAAGTTTCAGCTACTCTATAAAGAGAAGGATATTATTCTATTATATATACTAGTATATTTATCGCATCTACTATAGCTTCTAGATATAGGCTACTTCTTACTATTAAAGAAAGTATATAGGCGTAAGATTAATAAGCTTATATAAGCTAGTATCTACTATATTATAAAGCTTAACTTTCTACCAACCTTTTATATAGTATATTAGTACTCTATTACTAAAGCTAATATATATATAAGCTTTTAAGGTACTAGTCTAATACTATATAATTCTAATATAGTACTATTAAAGTTTAATATTAAGCTTTATACTCTATTACTACTATTAGTAGCTAGTTGCCTCTAGGAGTTAAAAATACCAACTAATATTATCAAACTAGGGTCTTAAATAATACTAATTTAAGACTGTATTACTAGATATTAGAATACCTTACCTACTATAATTAATAATTCTCTTAATTTACTTACTAAAAGTACTATATAGATAGCTTATTTATGCGTGAGAAGGTCTGAGGATATAATAGGATTAGATATAATAAGAATCTATTATTGTTAAAGCTAGAGAAAGAGAAGAGAAGGTATATAGTAGTAAGATATATATTATTCGCTTACTTTAGTCCAGGTAGGTACAGGGTTGTATAAGAGCAACTGCTATTATAGTATCGCAGGAACGGGACTAAGCTATAGGCTAGAACCTTTATAATATTCCCCCCCTCCTCCTCCTCTTTTTCTAGTGCTGAGTTGTACGGATAAGTAGTTCTTTAGTAAAGTTCCGCTCTATATCCCATTCGAATTTTCCTAGAGCGATTGTATCTTTACAGTCGCCCTAGTCGTTCTATAAGAGTATAGTATAACCAGTCTACTTATAAAGGAACTGCTGTTTTAGGCTGCCTCCCCTTTTACTAATTACTCGTACGTCTTAGATTTTCTTAAACTTCTATTCATCTTCGTTTCCAACGCTAATTAGCGCTAGTTAATAGTCGTCCTATATTTAACTTAGTAATAGGTCTTAAGCGACAGGGCGAAGTAGCGTTATATAAAAGATATTATAAATTTCTAATAGAGTGTCTAGTTAGTATATATTTTGTTTAACAGTCTTAATAACTATATATTATTAATAGAGCTTATAGAGCTTCTTTTTCCTTATAGGGTCTATCTTAATATTACGTATATTAAGCTAAACTTTATTTCCTAATTAGTATTATAGTATAGGATTCCTTATATAATTGTAAATTTCTTACTACTACTATTATATATAGGCTATTATTACTTACGCGAATTTAACGCAGTCTTTTAGTTTACTAATAATCTATTTTACTATATAAACAGGGTCTCTAAGCTGCTCTATTAGTAGCTTCTCTTCTAATTATATAGACTCTCCTAAGTTTAGGTAATAGCTATAAATAAGAAAGAATAGACTAACTCTTATAGAGGAAGCATCTCTAGTACTAACAGCGATTTAAGCTAGTAGTAGCTATAAATCCCAGTTATTCTAGTAATAGTTATAATAGTAGCAGAGAAGCTCTTTAAGTAGCTAGTTTATACACTCTATACTTCCGTCGGTCTCTAGATAGTATACTATTAATAGCCTTTACTTAATCTTAAGAATTTAGTAGACGCGTATCTATACGCCTTATATAAACTGCTCTCCTCTATTAGAGACTATTATTTATAGGAGCCTATAATATGCTATAAAATACTTAATAAACTTATTAGCTAATATTTAGCTCTTAAAGTCTAGAACGGTAATAAAAAGTACTCTTTTACTTAAACAGTCCGTAATAATAAGAATATATTTATTATTATATACAGTTCTTAGTAAGTTAATAATATAATCTATTAAAATTTCTAACTATACCCTCTTAGGGACTAAAAGAGGATATAGTAGGCCTTTTTTTCTAGAATACTAAACTATATTTCTACTATAGAAGTAGCAATTTTATATAAAGCGTTTAATATCTACTACTATTCTAGGCTAAAAGTAGCGCTGTAATATTAACCCAATCGTAATATTCTTACTAGAGTAACTAGCTAAGTAAGAGTTATAAGTTTCTTAGATTAGCTTTATACGAAGTAACTTACTCTTAGGAATCTAAATACGTTCTCTCTATATTAATCTATCTCCCAGGACTAAGAGGTTAGATAAGCTAATCCTAAAGTAATAGAGGGTTTCTAGAAGTATTCTCTCCCCTATTTTAGTAGTACGGAGAAGTATAGTATATATCTTATCTTTTTCTTAGATATCTTACTATAAGGTTTCTATTAGTATTTACTACTCCTCGTACGATATTTTAGTTATAGACTCCCCTTTATCTATAGATTCCTCCCCTAATATAAAGTCTTCCAGGGCAACTACTTCTACCTAATTATTAGACGTATTTTTAGTATATTAGTTTCTAGTTTATATAGAAGCTATATAAACCCTATTCTTAAAATTAGACGGTCTAAAGAGTTAGCTAATCCTTCCCTAGATCTACTTATTATCAGCTCCTTTTAGGAGATTCTAATTATAATATAAGAGAGTATTAGCTAGAATATTAAGCTTACCCAGCTTATATTTAAACTAGAAGTTAAACTGGGTAAAGAATACTACCTACCTTACCTAGTACTTAGAGAGCCTCTATACTTTAGTAAAGTATTTTAGGTTATAGTAATCTATATAAACTATAAAGTACGTAAGTAGTTTTAAAAACTCCTCCCATTCTTTAAGGTATTATATAACTACTAGTAATTCCTTATTATAGATTAGATAGTTATACTCTATAAGAAGTATTTACTTTAATATAAAAGTAATAGGTTGTAGAACTCTTTTATTATTATATTATAAAAACGTACCTCTAGTATACTAGCTAGAAGTATTATACTCTAGAATTATTTCCCTTTTAAGGTTATACTAGGCTAATACTAGCGCTTATATAAAGCATCACTTCAAGTAATTAAAGGTAGTAAATACCCGATTATTAAGTTAAAACTATTTCTTCTCTTATTTCTTTCGGGTAAGAGCTATTAGTAGAGTAACTACTTTAGAAAATTCTTTAATAAACTAGTAGTAGAAGTTTATAAAGTCTAAAAAGCTCTATATACTATAAACTAATATAGGCGCTTTCTAGTTTTAGATTACCTTAACTTTCTATAGGTTTATTTAGATACCTTTTTCTATATTAATAATAAAGTTAAGATATTTTATTATATAGACCTTAAATTTATACTTATTAATATTAAGTTAGAGGCTAGCATCTATTAGCTTTTAAAGGATTACTTTAACATAGTACTAATAGTTTTATAGAAAGCTGTCTATATATATAAAAATATTATCTAAGTATACTAAGATAAAGTCGCCTAAATACTCCTAGATTATACGATTAATATATTATTAGAAGGTATTTAAAGTATTTATAAGACTAAAGGGTATAACTAACTATTTATATAAACTATAGCAGGTTATAAATACTATCTTCTACTCGTCTCCTTCTTTAATTCGGATCTTATTAAATATAGTAATAATATTAAGTTTTATAAACTACTTAGCTCAACTAATTTAATTTAGCGTTTCTCGGATTAGAGGTAGAGGGTAATAGTCTTTCTATATAATAGCGTTTAGGGCGTGGTAGTTAATATAGAAGTAGAGGCTACCCTCTAGTTTTCGTACAAATAGAACCGGTACTATAGTTAGGGAGTTACTAACCTAAATAAATCCTTTATTAAGAAGCTCTATTAGGGTCTTCTAAAGGATAAGAAGCATCTCCTATAATATTCTATATAAAGGACCTGAGGGGATCTTTAGAGGGCTTCTATCTTTCCCTTCCATCTCGATTATATAGTCTACTCCTAGTCTTAAAGGTGGTAGCTTATCAGCTTCCTATTAATTAAAGGTATAAAGTTACTATATATATTCCTTAGAGAGTTTTATATAAGAGTCTATTTTTAGCTTATTTTCTAGAGCCTTCTAAATGTCGGCTATACTAACAGTAAAGATATAGGGTAGCTTAGTAAGAGAATCTTATAAGCGTCTTTTATAGTATTTTACTATAGTAGAGAAAGTATATACTAAAACTTAGGTAATATTAGCTGTACTATAACGACCTTTTCTTAATTAGCCTGGTATAGGGTAGAGTAATAACTAAGAGTAATCACGTGCTATAAGGTGTATTATTCTTATAGGCTTATAATAGAAGTATATAAGTAGAGTATATAAAGGATATTTAAGTTAACTATAAAGAGCTATAAAGATTGGAGTTATAAAGTTGTTAAATATAATTTAGTTCTCTTATTATTTTCTTACTTAGTTACTTAGTTAACTAAACTATTAAGTATATTTAGTTACTTAGTTAGCTAAACTACTAAGCGCGTTACGTACCTTATACTAGTCTTATTCTTCTAGCTATATAGAGTTCTAGATTTTAATTAGGTCTAGTATAGGGGTTCTAATAAGAATGCCCGTAATACTACCTTCCCCTTTTAAGCTCTTAGCCCGAGAGTTTTCCCATTTTAAACTAGTATATAGTAGAGTTAATACGCTATTTTCGCTAAGACTATATATATTCTTAATACCTCCTCTTTATTATTTAACTCTAAGTAGATACTATTATACTAATTATATAGACTGTTTAGGTGAAATAATTATACCTTATTCCTAGTATTCTCGTAAGGGGTTAACTTATAAGGTAGATAAGAAGGAAATACCTAAAAAGTTATATTATTTAGAGTACCTTTATACTAGTATATATTTGTTATATAATACGGATTACGATACTTAGATTACTTATATATTTCGGTCCTATAATACTAGTTTGTTCCTAATCCTTTCTAGTAGTAAAGCGGGATACTAAAGTTGCGAAGTTAGAGGAGGAGATCCGTCTAGCCTAGGAGGAGTTAGAGTAACTTTTTAATAAGGTGGCGGCAGCGCGTATAAAGATTTAGCACCTTTATAAGGTTTGTAAACAAGCGAAGTATAAGTAGGTAGAGGGTTATAAACATGCGTGGGAGCAGCTTAAGGAGGAGAAGGAAGTAGATCGTAAGGCGGGTCTTCTTTCTAAAGCGGAGTTGCCTCCTATAATACAGCTAATATTGTTTAATTCTACTACTCTATCTCTAGATTTTCTTCGTAAATTTAAGTTTTATAATATACCTACAATACTGTAGGGCTAAAGTTTTCTTCTAGCTTCTAGGTATTATTCTATAGGTTCCTATATTTATCTATTCCTAACCATTTTATTAGATAGTATTATTTGCTATTTCATATCTTATATCTTATTATTTTCTTAACTTTCTATTCCTAATCTTCTCTATACGCGTCTACGTTATATACTACTAGTTTAGCATCCTAAGGTGCTTTTTCTATAAGCGCGATATAGAAGGTTAAATAGATTTTTATAGTTGTAGGTAATTTAAATTAATAGTTTATAGGTAATATCTATTCTTTAATCTTATATAGTCCGATTTTAATATAGTCTAGTTTACTACTTAGTTGTTTACTTTAAATATTTCGTCTTAGTAGCTAAACTTTTTCTCTCTTTTTAAAATAAGGTAGTTATTTATATTTCTTATTATAGTATTTCTTTATAGTATATTATAGGAACTAGAGATCTTTCTTTAGTAAGTCTTATATTTATTAAATAATCTCGACTTATTCTTATATTTAGGGTACCTATAATATTACTTTAATTAGGGTATTATATATTTTTAATTTATACTTATAGTTTACTATAAATAGTAATACTCCGGTTATACTATATATAGTACTATTATACGCGAGTTACGCTATTAGTAGTAGTATTACCTAATTATTTTATCTATAGTTAAGGTAGTACTATAAGTATTACTCTACTATTTAGTTTATTTATTCTATCTATCTATCTATTTATAGGTAAAATGCTGTAGATATTTTATATTTAATTCCTAGTAAGTTTATAATTATCTACTAAAATTTTAAAGTAAACTTAGTATTTTAGTCTATAATTATCTTCTAGGGTATTTTATATTATACTATAATCCATTTTAGGAAGATATTTACGACTTATTCTACTAGTAATACTTTATTATAGGGGATAAAGTAGGTATACTTTATAAGTCTGTCTACAATTATTATAATAGAGTTATATACTTCTCCCTTAGGGTAGTCTTTTAACTTTAGTAGCTTAATAATAAAGTCTATAGTAATTTCCGTCTATAGTCTAGTAGATATTTCTAGGTTTTATAATAGTTTATAGAGTATATATCTATTAGATTTATTTTATTAGCAGTCTATATATTCTTATAATATATTTTTTACCTATTCTCTTACTTTAGGAAAGTAGAATCCCCTAAGAATTTATTCTAGCGTTTTTTCTATTCCTTAATATCTGTGGGTAGAGGCTTTATAAAATTACCTAATAAATTCTTTTCTAACTTTAGCTGGTACGTAAATTCGATTGTAGATGTATAGTAGTCTATCTATCTATTCTAGTTCTTATTCTTAGAGTTCTTTAAGTATCCCGTCTGTTGCTAATCTGATTAGTATTATCTAGCTTACTTCTTTAGTAATAGTTGTTGCTGCGAGTCGTAGGTAATTGTATACTATACTTCTATCTTATTATCTTCTTAGTAGTATAGCTGTAGTTTCTTTCTCTTACTTGTATTCTGGTAGTCTACTTAGTACATCTACTCTTTAGTTCTATTTTCCGCTAATATAGATAATCTTAAAGTTGAATATAGCTAGTTCTTATAACTATCTAACCTATCTAGGGGTAAGAGTTTTAGTAGTAAGGAAGGTAGTAAGGTTCTTATAATTATAATAGACTTTAGTTTACTATTTTACTCCCTGCAGGTACACACGCTATTCTTTAAAGCATGCTATAATAGCTAGAAGTTCTTAGTCGTATATATTATAGTTCATCTCTACTAGTATAAGTTTTTATAAGTAATATACTACTAGATATTATTTTCTATTATAGATTTATATAAGAATTCTAGCTATTCTTATTCCTAATACGTTAGTTTCTATAAGAGCTTTCTTTTCTAGGTTATAGAGTTTTAGTACCGGTTCCTGCTAAAATTGTTTCTTAACTTCTTAGAAGGCCTTTTCTTATTCGTTTCCCTATATAAAGGTAACATCTTTCTTTAATAGTTAAGTTAGGGGTATAGTTATATTACTCTAATTATTAATAAAGGTTTAATAGAAATTATAAAATCCTATAAAGGATTGGATATTTTTAACTAACTTTAGGGTTAGCTAGTCTTTAATTATTACTAATTTGTTTAGGTCTATTTATAGTTACCCTAGTTTAATAATAAATCCTAAGTAGTCTATTTTCGTAGTATAAAATTCGTACTTTTTTACTTTAAGGTATAGTTTTACTACTTATAATGCGCGTAGTACTTATTTAATATATTCTTTATATTCCTATTTTATTTTTAAATATACAAGAACGTTGTCTAAATATACTATATAGAATTATTTAAAGTAGAGTCTTAGTACCTTATTAATTTATTTTTAGAAGGTGGCTGGTATATTAGTAAGTTTAAATAGTATAACTAGGTATTTAAAGAGTTCCCTTTTTATTCTAAATACTATTTTCCATTCGTCTCCTTCTTTAATACGGATTTAATAGTACGCGTTCTAGATGTCTAATTTTATAAAGATAGTAGCCTCTCTTAATTAGTTTCTTAAATTATAAATAAGTAGTAAAGGATATCGATCCTTAATTATAATATTATTAAGGGTGCGATAATTGATATATATTTATAAGTCGGTTATTCTCTTCTTATCTATAAAGAGTATAGGGTATACTACTAGTAAGTTTAATTCTCTAATTATTCTCTTCTTTAGGTATTTGTCTACGTATTATTCTAGAGCCTCTATTTTCCTTAGTATTAGGCTGTATATTAGTCTGTATCTAGGTTCTTTTTCTAGTTATAATTTGATTTTATAATCGTATTCTCTATATTTAGGTAGGTATTATAGTAGTTCTTAGAGCTGTTTTATTAAATATTAGTATTCTTTAGGTATACTATATAATACGTTTCCTATTAGAAATAATTCTTTTACTACTTCTTTTACTATTACAGCGAGTTGTTCCTTAATTAGTTAGCTAGAATTTTTAAGGATAATTCGTCCCGTTTACTAATTTATCTAAGAGTTTTCTTTTCTCAACTATAGGATTCTTAGGATAATATTATAGTCAGTAATCTCTACAATTTAGAATATTTGTCCTTATTAAGTTGTTCCTAGAATTTCGAACTCTCCTAGTTCTATAGTATATATAACTTTCTTCTAGAAATCTTTCCCTTCTATAGTTTAAATTATATAAGGTCGTTTTAGTTGTATTATAGGTATTTCTTTTCTAGTAATATAGTTACTAGCTATAAAATTTTTTGTTGCTCTACTATTAATAAGTATATATATCTTATAGCTATAGTACCGTCCGGGTGTTGTAAGATAGTATTCTCCTATATTCTTATACAACTAAGTTATTTTAGGCTAGTAGACTATTACTTCTTTTATAGATATATATTTCAGGCATTTCCGTTCTAGGTATTTATATTATAGTCTTCTTCTAACGCATACTTTAGGTAATAGAGGTCTAGGTTCGAGTACTATATAGTTTTAGGTTTATTTAGTAACTTCCCATCCTATTATAGCTTCTTACTTTATAAGGTTTTCTAGTACTTTATCTTCGTTTAGTTGTTTTAGCTATACACTTGTGTTTTCCTTTTTTCCCTAGTAGGCCTTATACTGTTGTTTAATATACGATATCTATACTATCTCAAAATATATTAGGTGGTATTAGTTTATACGGGGGTTATTATCTTCTCTAACCTAGTAGTCCTATTCTTATTTATATCGTGATGCCTTTAGTATCTAGTATTTTACTAGTACTTCGTTTCGTAAGAAGGCTACTACTTTCCGTACTATATACGCAGTCTTATCCTAATCTATTATACTAAAGTACTCTTCTACTACTTTTATAGTTTCTATCTATTTTTGGAAATATAAGAAGCGGATTTCCCTAGGGTAGGTATTTTACTATTCTTTGTAAACGTTGATAATATCTTATTCTAGTCCGTTCTTATCGTAGAATCTTATAGATAGCTTATCTTATAGAGTAGCTATAGGAGCCAGCATTCCCTATTTATACTCGATTATTTCTTATTAGTATATAGAATATACTCTGGGTACTAGCTTAGGTATTAGTACTCTAGTAGTAGCTTCTTCTATTTATAATAGAGTATTTATTTCTTTATCCTTGTTAGATGTTTCCTAAACTTCTTCTAGCTATCTTTTTATACGTTCCTACGTTGCTGTAAGTTACGTCTTCTTTTAAGACTAATATCCTATAGCTTCTTTAAGTTGTTGGTATATTTAACACTCGTCTTTATTATAGAAGGACTAATATAAGGTTCTATATTCTATAGTTGCAGCTAGTTTTTCTTTACCTACTTCCTGCGGTTTATCTTCCGTAAGCCGGTTTCTTTTTTCTTTCTTTTTGCTTCGATATTCCTTTACTATATATCCTAGTTTTTAACAATTATAATACTTAATATCTTTTTTCTAAGTCTTCTTTTCCTAAGTCGCCTATAATTTAGGCTTCTTTTCTCTAGTAGTACTTAGATCTATAGGCCCGCCCGCGTCGATAGCTCTTACTAAGAAGTATACCCTTTAGTAATACGCTTGTCTTTTCTTGTTTTTAAACTAGTATAGTTCGTCGTTAATTCTCTTTACTAGTTAAAAGTATAATACTAGGTTCCGCGGTTACTCTATATATATTATTACTCTTCTTATTTCTATTTTTAATTCTCTATAGAACTTTACTATTATATTATAGTCGTCTTATACAACTTTATTTAAGAGCTATTAAAAGCTCGATATATATAAGGTAATAGATCCCAGTTAAACTAGGTTATAGAGTCTATCTTCTACTACTCGTACTTTATTAATATCTCTAAATACTAGTTTAAGTTTCTATTAGAAGTATGCTAGGCTTATAAATATTACCTTAGTTTTACTCTTCTAGTATTTCTCTACGTGGTTCTTAAAATCTATTAGAAAGAACTAGAACTAGTCGAGTGGTTTACCTGTTAAGTATACTTCTATAAATAGTACTTTCTCGTTCTTATATTAAATAATATTAAGGTTAGCGTCGATGTAAATTCTTACTACTACTAGAAATCTTTTAAGCTTAGACCTAGTTCCGTCAAATTTATTAAGTAGTACTAGTTTAATTTATTATTAGTAATACGTTATTAGTAGTACTCTTTCAACTTATTTAAGTTTTTAGATAATTCCCGCAAGTCCTATCTCTTATTTACTATTAACTATTCCTTATATTCCTTTAAGACTTTTAAGAAGGCTGTCCTAAGTCTCCTTTAGGCTTCTTATCTATTTGTCTACTAGAACTAGCTGTTCCTATTATTATACTAATTCGTTCTATATTCTTGTAAATATAGTTGTTATACCTACCTCCGAAGAGGTAGCTTTACTAGCTAATCCCGATATTCTGCTTACGTAAGTTTCCTACATTACTTACTAAAGGTATCTCTTTCCTTATAACTAGGGTAGTCTAACTAGTCTTACTTCTTCTAGCTTTATAAGGGTAGTTAAAGTGTAACAGCCTTTTCTTAATTAGCTTAGTATAGAGTAGGGTAATAACTAAGAGTAATTATATGCTGTAAGGTATATTATTCTTATAGGCTTATAATAGAAGTACGTAAGTAGAGTATATAAAAGATATTTAAGTTAACTATAAAGAGCTACGAAGATTAGAGTTGTAAGGTTATTAAATACAATTTAGTTCTCTTATTATTTTCTTACTCAGTTACTTAGTTAACTAAGCTACTAAGTATACTTAGTTGCTTAGTTAGCTAAGCTACTAAGCGCGTTACATACCTTATACTAGTCTTATTCTTCCAGCTATATAGAGTTCTAGATCTTAATTAGGTCTAGTACGGGGGTTTTAACAAGAATGCCCGTAACACGTGTATTACTACTTTTAAAGCTCCTAGTTTCGTATAATTACCCCTATTCTATAAATATATAGGATTTCTATTTTTAGGTTAATGATTGCGTCCTTACTTTACCTCTATAAGCGTTCTAAGATTATATTATAATCTCCTTCTATCCTTAGGACTATATAAGTAAATACCCGACCTAGACCTACTTAACTCCTACCTATATCTAGTAAGTTAATAATAGCTACCTCCTTAATAATTCTAGCTGAGAAGTTGCTAAATAATAAGGCTGTTAATAGCGTTAGAAGGTAGAGGTATTCTAGTCCAGCCTTTTATATAATCCTTTTCTCGACTATTATATATAATTTACAGCTATTATCTATTAAGGTAAGAAGGCTAAAGGTATTATTAAGTAGTATAGGGGCTGTAAATAGAGTACTAGTCATCCGAAATCAATTAAATTTATCTAGTACTTACTTATTCGCCTACCCTTTTTATAACTCTAAGCGCTGACTTCCGTTTAGAGTAATACTTTTCCTATTCTATTAGCTTAAACTATATCTCTACATTTCTTATTATACTAAATAAGCTCTAGTAGTATTATACAAGCCTAATTAAACTATATACTATTCTTAGGCGGAGTATAACAGCAGCTTTAAGTAAAGTAACCCCCGTTTCCGCAGGTAAAATAGGTATTCTATTATTTCTAAGCCTTTAGCTCTTTCTTAGTAATATTCCTTATCTTCTCTAATAGCTAAGGCCTTATATTTAGGCGCTGTACAAGTCTATAATTAGCTGTTAGTATCTAGTCTATAGTATTATTAATAGTAGCTAATAGTTGTAGTTGCGGGAGCGGTATAAATAGCTGTCTCTAGCTATCCCTTATCTAACTAGTCTTCCCCCTACTAAAGGGCTATATAAAAGTACTATCGAGTTTAGCTGCTTTAAGATAGTTATTAAGAATATAAAGTTTCTATATAAAGGTCGTATACGACGTAAGGTTTTTTTTACTAATACTACTAATTGTTAATTAGTAGAGCTTAAGATAAATCTTCCCTTCTAGATCTTATATCTTAACTTAGTCTAGGTGAGAGTTATATAACGCTTCTATAGAGAGATAATCGTATTTAACTAGAAACTTAATAAAAGTCTTATTACCTTATCTTAGGGTTTTAAACTCGATCCCAGCTCGTTTTTAATAGTAGGGGTTATTATATCGTATATTTATAATTGTCCAGAATTTATTATAGGTAAAGGTGCTTATAGTAATATATTTTTCGTATAACTAAAAGTATATTCTAGCGTCGCTCTTATAAAATAATACTATATAGGCTGCTACTATTATATCTATTAAGCCTATAGATAAACTGTTAATACAGATCTTAGTTTTTATACTACTTTTCCAAATAGGGTACGCTTTACGGTCTCCTTAGAACTTGTCCAGCTTATTAAGTATAGCTTTCGTACGAATAGGCTTAGCAGTTATTAATAGTATAGTTAATAAGACGCTTTTCTTAGGGGCCGAATATTTATTCAGTTGCTCCTTAAGCTTCTAATAAAGGCTTATTCTTTTAAGTTGCTATTACTGCTTTTCTTTCTCTAGACATTCCAGCCTAGCTGTTATTTCAGCGAACTGTCTCTATATAGTTGCTATATCAAATCCTTATTCTACTGGTCCGTTTTAGTTTATAACTTTATACGGTAGTAGGTCTGCTTAGTAGTTAAGATAGAATCTAGTATAGTATAAGCTTTAACAAATTAAGAAGGTCTAAGAACATAATAGGATTAGATACAATAAGAATCTATTATTATTAAAGCTAGAGAAAGAGAAGAGAAGGTATACAGTAGTAAGATATATATTATTCGCTTACTTTAGTCCAGGTAGGTGTAGGGTCGTATAAGAGTAACTGCTATTATAGCATCGCAGGAACGGGACCGAGCTATAGGCCGGGACCTTTACAATGCGTACTATTTTAGCGTTAGATTAGTTAGCT
>ML986963.1:0-10673 GCA_010094045.1 Lojkania enalia | reverse complement strand
GACCTGCTAAGAAGCTAACTATAAATAGCTTAGCTGTAATATACCCCCCTAGCTATAGTAAATAGCAAAGCTGCCTTCTAGTTAACTAGTCTAGGTACCTCTATAAGACCGAGCTACTTTAAAAAGGTAAGGTACTTCTGCTTAGGCAGTACCTTTGTAAAACTATCTACTAGCATCTAGTTCGTCAGCTTCTAGCTAACCTATAACCTTTCTACTTTAATTTCTTATTAAATCTATATCTGATAAGTATCTATATAATATAACCTAGTCTATAGTCTATCTACTACTTTAGTAGTAATACCTACTATCTGCTGATTATTATAAAATAGTGTAGGGACTATCTCTATACTAAACCCTACGTGATTAAAAACCCTAGTCTACTATTATAGCTTGCTGCCTACTATAGATAGAGCTAGCAGCTTAGCCTCAGTCGTCGACTTGGTAACCGAGCGCTATATTATCGCTTTTTAGTCGATAGGTAGGCTATAAAGCTTAAATAGGTAGCCCTGCGAGCTGCGACGCGTCTTTTAATTATCTATAAATACTGCGTCTAATACTCTATAGAATAGTAGCTTATCACTAAAGTAGGTTATATTTTCCTAATCTAGTCTAGATACTTATAAGCCTAGCCCTCTTATACTAATTACATATCTCTAGACGTGCTCTACTACTCGAATATAACTCTATCCTAGATTCTTAAGATAGGTTACTAGAGTTAAATAAGCTTTTAAGATGTCTAGGCGCGTGTAGACTACTAGATATCTTAGAGATCCGACTAGCTGCTAATAATATCTAGTTCTCTAATAGTTTAGCTCCTCTATATTTAATACTAGATAGTTATTAACTAGAGGTACTGCAGGATAGCTTCTCTACCCCTACTTCTATAGTTTATACTTAGCTGCGACCTTATTAATAAACGAGTCTTAACTAAGCTAGATTCTGCCTATATCCCAGTCTCGGACTATTCTAATTCTTAGAAACTACTAGAGCTGTTTAAGTAAGCGTAGCTTATACTACAATTTTAAGCCTGCTTTAAATTACTAATATATAGTAAGGTGGTTTAGATAGACTAGAACAACTATATTATTAATATAGAAGAATACTATTAGGCTCTTACTTCTAAATAAATATAGGACCTCCTAGATTAGCTATAGTTCTAGCTTAAGCAGCGAGCTCTTAAGGTACTTATACTAGAGTAGAGGAGTATCTCTTAGGCTATAGAGAGCTTTCCTTATCTCTAGTAGCTTACCTAGTTTCTATATAAATCCTTCTAGTATATAGATATATATTAGTCTGTCTAGCAGTATATTTAAGAAAGTGTTAGTAATATCGTATTAATAGGCGTATAGTCTAAAAGCTACTGCTAGAGTAACTAGAAATCAGAATACTTATACTGCTAGAGTAGCTATATATATATCTCCCCAGTCCTACTATAGGTCTTCTCTAATAACTAGCCTAGCTTTAAACTTATATAGATATCTATTCTTATTAAATTTATATGCAAATATCTATATTAGTAGTAGAAGCTTAATCTCTAGCTATATACTAGCTTTAGTCTCTATTATATAAACTAGACAGCCCTTACTGCAGTAGCTCTAAAACTCTACTACTACTACTTTCTTGAATTCGATTCTAAATAGATGCCTCTTAAGCTACTTCTATTTCTTTAGTAGAGGTGGTAGCTAATTTCTATATAGACTGATCCTAGGCTAATTAGCTAGTATATTACTATTTATCTTCTACTATAACGCTTCTATAAACGCTATATAGTATATATAGAGTATTCTACAAGTTCTAGTCTCTATAATATTTCTAGTATTAAGCTAACTACTAATTTTGTTGCGTCTATTCGCATTATTTAATCGTTGGTCTAAAGCCTCTACTTCTAGCTTAATCTAATACTAGCCCTTAGAAAGGCTAGTTATTACTTCTAGATACTCGTCGCGATCGTCTTAACTGCGCGGTTCTAAGGTATCTTCTAGTATTATAATACTACTAACCGCTAGATACTCTACTCTAGCTAGCTTACTTAATTGTTGCTAACCTAGCTCCTACTTAAGCTACTACTTAATCTACTACTTAAGCTTATTATCTAAAATCTTCTTACGCGATTAAGGAGTTGATTAATCTAGCATCTATTTAAGCTCTATATTATTCAGCTTATAGCTCTCCTTAATATTAAGTACTACGGCTGCTAGATACAGCATCTACTTATCTAGAAAGATAAGATCTTTATACGATTCTGCAGGTAGTAGAATAACATCTCTAGTCCTAATAACTCTATCTAGCTCTAGCATCCAGATGCGATAGATATTTGTAGAGTTATATTCTATAAGGCGTCTGATTAGTATATAAGATTACAGCTTCTCTCTCTAGTATAGGTAATAATTTAGGATATATACCTTAGCTTCTAGCATGCTGAGATAAGCTACTAACGGTCTAGTTCCGCGTACTACCTTATATAGGGTGTATTAGTCTAGAGCTTCGGTCGGCGTGCGATTAAGGAGATAGACTACTAAGAGTAGGCACTCGTTTAATACCTCTATTAGTAGCCCTACGTCTATCTTTATAGCTCTTCTCTATACGACTAGTAACTGCCCTACTCTCTCTATTAAACTATTCTACTCTTCAGTATATTCTACTTATAGTTCTACTAAGATTCTTAGGTTTTTAAAGATATTAAGCATCTTAGAATATCTACGCTTGCTGTTAAGTTTAATAGCTTTAACCTATACGTTAAATTAAGCTTTAAACTTAACTAGTAATCTCTATACTATATATTATAGCGTTATTATATTCTTATTCGGTAGGTAGCAGGCTTTATACTACCTACTATACTAGTAGACTATATAGAATATCTAGAGGTTTCTATTATAGTAGTACTCTAACTAATTGCGTATCTAGACTAAATCTATCTCTAGTCTTTTAAATAGTCCCTAGGCTGGTTCTTAAAGAGTTCTCCTACTTACTATCTTATAGAGCTTAGACTAGATATAAATAGTATATTCTATCTACTTTAGAGCTTGATTTCTCTACTACTACTACTTAATTAACTTAAGCCTGTTAATATAAGCAGGTAGATAAGTAACTACCTTCTAGCTAGTATAGCTAAATACCCTATAAGCTTATATAGGTATAAGTTTTAACTACTTATAAGCTGTATAGAAAGGCCTTAGTCTATACTATACTATATATACCGATAGAGATAGTTGTATACTATCCTCTATATCTATTAGTTAATACCTAGACGTGCGCCTAAGATAATATATAATATTTAACAGATCTATCTAATATAAATAGTCTCGTCCTAAGTTAAAATAGATCTCTACTATAGTATAGTATAAGAGACTAACTATACTTATAAACATTTCTAGGATGTATACAACGTATAAGAGTAGGATAGTCTTAATTCTAGTAGGCGTCTATACCTATAGCTAGACTTCTCTCTATTCTTAAATTAGTAGCAGCTGTCCTCCTATATATATATAGTCGTCTGGTCTAGGCTACTATATTATTCTCTAGTTATAAGACTTACTATTAGTAATATAGGTATTTAAGCTAAGGTCTATAATCCATCTATTAAGTAGTAATAGCTAATACTAATACTGTTTAGCCTATATAACTCTAAACTATAGAGCTAAAGCTATTATAGATTTTACTAATTAACTTAGGTTTAGAGCTACTATTATAGTTAGTCCTAATAGTTAACGCCTGTTATCCTATCTTTTTATTATATTTAGTACTAGTATTAAAACTATTATAGAGCCTATAGAATCTACTAATACTACTAGTTACTTCTTAGTATTATAGAGCACCTTTAACCTAAAAGATCTTAATATCCTAAGCTCTTAGAATCTCTACTTAATATCTTAATCCAGCTGCCAGCCTAATAGATATAGTATTAAGTTAATATATAGATACTACTTAAATTTATAACTATCTCTATAGAGGTAGACTATCTATCTTAATTATTAAGGTTTCTAGCTACTATTAGTCTACTATAATTGCTATAGTTACTATAATATGATACTAAGTATTACGAACGTCCCTAGCTCTAATATAACTAGTCTAATACAATGATAGTATAACGTATACTATGCTACTAGGTCTAAGATACTTATATATAGCTTATCGTCTACTTCAGACTTAATAAGTAGTAATAGCTTATTTACTACCTAGCTATCGTCCAAGTTCTTAACTGCGAGAATAAAGTCCTACTAAGCTTAATTCCCCTATACTTCTAGTATACTTGCTAGGCTTATAACGCGCGTTGTTTTAAGCTAATCCTTAAACTAGGTATTTAAGTTCCCCTTTCTTATTTATATCTTAAGCGTCTAGTATCGAGCCTGCAGCTATATACTGCGCTTAGCTTTACTTAGGTAAAGATACTTCTTAAAGGTCTATAGTTAATTGTATATAGTCTTACAGTCTATAATTAGATAGATATATTAAACTGCTATTATCCTCGATATCTTCTACGTAAATTTCCTAAGAGCCTTCTCTTTCTGCAGCTACTGCGCCTCGCTATAGCTATATATTCTATACTAGGCTTTATATCTTACCAATTCTTGATCAGTTAGATCTATAATATCTACTTCAGTATCTGCTACCTTAGTATTACTATCTATCCTGTAGAAATCTCCGAACTACTTCTTAATCAGCTTCTTAGCGTCTAGTCGAAGGACTAGCTTCTTACTAAGGTCTGGGTCCACGTATTTCTAGAGCTAGTTCTAGTCTGCGCTATCCTTCCGCAGAAATAGCTACTATATCTAGTACTCTAGCTTATCGAGAATAACCGTAGCCTTAGTAATAAGCAGGTCTAATTCTATTATCTTTTTAATATACTATATCGCGTTAATCTGTTAAGATCTCTACTATAACTAGTTCTAAACTCTCTAGCTTCCTAGCTAGCCTAGCAATATTAAGGTAACTGAGATCTTAATAAACGAGATATAATTAACTAACTAAGCTTATATTAATTAGTTCTAGTCTATCTATATAGAATATAGTAGTAGTTAAAAGGCTTTCGGGCTTATAACTGTTAGAGCTAGCTAGCTTTAATAAGGATTAGAAAAACTGCGTCTATTAACTAGAAATGCGAGACATACTATATATATATCCCTAGACCTGCTAAGGGGCTAACTATAAATAGCTTAGCTGTAATATTATCTATAAGATAATAAGTATATTAAGAATTAATTAGAAGATTAGTTAGAGGATCGAGAGTAGAACCTATAGGATATAGTAGGGCTCTAAGACCCTTAATAGATTAATAGTAGAGGGGCGCTGTATTCTAGTAAAATATATCTTTTACTATTATACTTATAATAGCGTCCTTTATAATAGCGCCTTTCTTATTTATTAGAGCTTATAGGTATATAGCTAGAAGTATCGAGTTTTATAGTATTCGGGTCCTTCTAGTAAGTAGTATAATACTTTAGTTATTTGCGGTAGTTACTAGGTAGATAATATAGGTTAGTATTATATAGGGAAATTAGGTTAGCGTAGTCGTTTAGAGTGCTAGGTATTATAATACCTATAAAGGTCCCGGCCTATAATTCGGTCCCGTTCCTGTAATACTATAATAGCAGTTACCCTTATATAACCCTATATCTATCTGGACTAAAGTAAGTAAATAATATATATCTTACTATTATATACCTTCTCTTCTCTTTCTCTAGCTTTAATAATAATAGATTCTTATTATATCTAATTCTATTATATCCTTAGACCTTTTCAATTTATTAAAGCTTATACTATACTAGATTCTATCTTAACTACTAAATAGACCTACTACCGTATAAAGTTATAAACTAAAACGGACTAGTAGAATAAGAATTCGATATAATAACTGTATAGAGATAGTTCGCTGAAATAGTAGCTAGGCTAGAATATCTAGAGAAAGAAAAGTAGTAATAGTAACTTAAAAGAACAAGCCTTTATTAGAAGCTCGAGGAGTAACTAAATAAATATTTAGCCTTTAAGGAGAGCGTTTTACTAACTATACTATTAACAACTACTAAGCCTATTTATATAAAAGCTATATTTAATAAACTAGACAAGTTCTAAAAAGACTATAAAGTATACTCTATTTAGAAAAGTAGTATAAAGATTAAGATCTGTATTAACAGTTTATCTATAAGCTTAATAGATACGATAGTAGTAGCTTATATAGTATTATTTTATAAGAGTAATACTAGAATATACTTTTAGTTATATAAAAAACGTATTATTATAGGTATTCTTACTTATAACAAATTCTAGACAATTATAGATATATAATATAATAACCCCTACTATTAGAAATAAGCTAGAATCAAGTTTAAAAACCTAAGATAAGGTAATAAAACCTTTATTAAGTTCCTAGTTAAGTATAATCGTCTCTCTATAAAAGTATTATATAACTCTCACCTAGACTAAGTTAAGATATAAGATCTAGAAGGGAAGATTTATCCTAAGCTCCGCTAATTAATAATTAGTAGCGTTGGTAAGAAAGACCTTATATTATATATAACCTTTATACGGAAACTTTACATTCTTAATAACCGTCTTAAAGTAGTTAAACTTAATAGTACTTTTATATAGTCCTTTGGTGGGAGGAAGACTAGTTAGATAAGAGATAGCTAGAGACAGCTACTTACGCCGCTCCTGCAACTACAACTATTAGCTACTATTAATAATACTATAGACTAGATGCTAACAGCTAATCGCAGACTTATATAGCGTCTAGATATAAGGCTTTAGCTACTAGAGAAGATAAAGAATATTACCGAGAAAGAGTTAAAGGCTTAGAAATAATAGAATATCTATTTTACCTATAGAAATAAGGGTTACTTTACTTAAAGCTACTACTATACTCTACCTAAGAGTAGTATATAGTTTAATTAGGCTCGTATAATACTGCTAAAGCCTATTTAGTATAATAAGAAATATAGAAATATAGCCAAAGCTAATAGAATAGAAAAAGTATTATTCTAAATAGAAGTTAGTATTTAAAGCTATAAAAAGAGTAGGCGAATGAATAAGTACTAGATAAATTTAATTAATTTCGGATAACTAGCACTCTATTTACAGCCCCTATACTACTTAATAATACTTTTAACCTTCTCGCCTTAATAGATAATAGTTATAACTTATATATAATAGTCGAGAAAAGGATTATATAAAAGGCTGGACTAGAATACCTCCGCCTTCTAATACTATTAATAGCTTTATTATTTAGCAACTTCTCGGCTGGAATTATTAAAGAGGTAGCTATTATTAACTTACTAGATATAGGTAGAAGTTAGATAGGTCTAGGTCGGGTATTTACTTATATAGTTCTAAGGATAGAAGGAGATTATAGTATAATCTTAGGACGCTTATAGAAGTAAAATAAGAATACAATTATTAACCTAAAAATAGAAATCCTATATATTTATAGAATAGGGGTAATCGTATAAAACTAGAAGTTTTAGAAGTAGTAACATACGGCTAATATTACCTAAGTCTTAGTATATACTTTCTCTACTATAGTAAAATACTATAGAAAACGCCTATAAAATTCTTTTACTAAACTACCCCGCATCTTTACCGTTAGTATAGCTAATATTTAGAAGGCTCTAGAAAATAAGCCGAAGATAGACCCTTATATAAAACTCCCTAAGGAATATATATAGTAGCTTCGTACCTTTAATTAATAGAAAGCTAATAAGCTACTACTTTTAAGACTAGAAGTAGACTATATAATTAAGCTAGAAGAGAAAGATAAAAGCCCTCTAAGGATCCCCTCAGGTCCTTTATATAGAATATTATAGGAGATGCTTCTTATCCTTTAGAAAACCCTAACAGAGCTCTTTAATAAAGAATTTATTCGAGTTAGCAATTCTCTAGCTGCAGCACCGGTCCTATTTATATAAAAACTAGGGGGTAGCTTCTACTTCTATATTAACTACCGCGCCCTAAATGCTATTATATAGAAAGACTACTACCTTCTACCTCTAATCCGAAAAACGCTAAATTAAATTAGTTAAGCTAAATAGTTTATAAAACTTAATATTATTACTATATTTAATAAAATCCGAATTAAAAAAGGAGACGAGTGGAAAATAGTATTTATAACCCACTATAGTTTATATAAATAGCTAGTTATACCTTTTAGCCTTATAAATACTCTAAATACCTTCTAATAGTATATTAATCGTACGATCTAAGAGTATTTAAACGACTTTATCTTAGTATACTTAGATAATATCTTTATATATACGGACGGCTCCCTATAAGACTATTAGTACTACGTTAAAGTAATCCTTTAAAAGCTAATAGATACTAGCCTCTAACTTAATATTAATAAGTGCGAATTTAAGGTCTATACGATAAAATATCTTAGCTTTATTATTAATGTAGAAAAAGGTATCTAAATAGACCTATAGAAAGTTAAGATAATTTAGAACTAAGAAGCGCCTATATTAGTTTATAGTATATAGAGCTTTTTAGGCTTTATAAACTTCTACTACTAGTTTATTAAGGAATTTTCTAAAGTGGTTACTCTACTAACAGCTCTTACCTAAAGAGAATAAGAAAAGAAATAGTTTTAATTTAATAATTAGGTACTTGCTACCTTTAATTACCTAAAGTAATACTTCGTATAAGTGCTAGCGTTAGCCTAATATAACCCTAAAAGGGAAACGATTCTAGAGTATAATACCTCTAGCTAGTATATTAGAGGTATATTACTATAATATAATAATAAAGGAGTTTTATAACCTGTCGCTTTTATATTAAAGCGAATACTTCCTATAGAGTATAACTACCCAATCTACAATAAGGAATTACTAGTAGTTATATAATACCTCGAGGAATAGGAGAAGTTCTTAAAACTACTTATATACTTTATAGTTTATATAAATTACCTAAACTTAGGAGAGTCTGTATAATTAGAAGAGGAGCTGCTAATAGAGTAGCCTAGAGACCCTATTTACGTAGTAAAATAGATTGTTAATAAACTAAAAAACTACGTCGAATTTATATAAGTAATAATAGCCTACATATAATAGTAGTAGTAAGAAATTTACAATTGTACGAGGGATTCTATACTATAATACTAATTAGAGGATAAAGTTTAGCTTAATATGCGTAATATTAAGATAGACTCTATAAGAAAAAAGAAGCTCTATAAGCTCTATCAATAATATATAGTTAATAAGACTGTTAGACGAAATATATACCGACTAGACACCCTATTAAGAATTTATAACATCTTCTATATAACGCTACTTCGCCCTATTACTTAAAACCTATTACTAAGTTAAATACAGGACGACTATTAACCAGCGCTAATTAGTATTAGAAACGAAGATAAATAGGAGCTTAAGAAAATCTAAGACGTACGAGTAATTAGTAAGAGGGAAGGCAGCCTAAAATAGCAGTTCCTTTATAAGTAGACTAGTTATATTATACTCTTATAGAACGACTAGGGCGACTATAAAGATACAATCGCTCTAGGAGAATTCGAACGGGATACAGAGCAGAACTTTACTAAAGAACTACTTATCTATACAACTCAGTATTAGAGGAAGAGGAGGAGGAGGAGGGGAATATTATAAAGGTCCTAGTATATAGCTCGGTCCTGTTCCTGCGATGCTATAATAGCAGTTGCCCTTATACGACCCTATACCTACCTAGACTAAAGTAAGTAAATAACACGTATCTTACTACTATATACTTTCTCTTCTCTTTCTCTAGCTTTAATAATAATAGATTCTTATTATATCTAATCCTATTATATCCTTAGACCTTCTTAACACCTATTATAATACGGTAGAGCTTATTAGAGAGAGAATATTAGAGATATATAATTTATCTAGTCTTATTTAGTTTAGTATCTACAATCAGGCGTTGGAATTTAGTAAAGTAAGTAGGAAACCTACTTTAGCCTTATTTTAAGGTCTCTAGCTTACTCTATATTATAGTCTTCTTATTCTAGTCGCTATAGGTAGATTTTAAGAAGGCGACTAAGCTATCTATAGAGTTAATACCCTTATCTATTAATAGGTTAACTAATATTACTAGATCTTATTCTAGGCGGGAATAGATATATAAAAGGCGGGTATATTTAGTTAGGTATTAGTTAGCATTTCCTTCTAGTTTATAGTAGAGCTTTCTAATAAAGTATAAAAGCTCTAAACGTTTACTAGAGAATATTAAAAGGTTAGATAAGTAGTTAGAATAGAAATACGGGTTATATATAGTTTTAGACGGATTAGAAGTTAATATAGATATTTGTTTAGAAGCTAGGGTTATAGGTTAAATTAGGTTAAGAGCGGATAATAATTCTATTACTATTAATATACTAGTAACTAGTAGAGAGGTAGCTATTTAGCAGCTACTAAATTCTCTTCGTATTACTTTAAGGTCTAACTTATAGTAGTTCTCCTAGGTTACTAAAGCCTCTACTAGCATCTTATTCTTCTACTATAAAGAGTCTAGTTTACTTTAAATCTCTTTAAGTATATTAATAAGTATATTCTTATCTATAATATATAATAGTAGATAATATAATATAATATTACAGACGTTTATATATAGTTAGTTAATCGTACTTTAGATAGTTAACTCTATTACTATATACTATATATAAATATTAAAATATTATATAAAGAATAGAGATATTTATATTATATAGGTTTTTATAG
>ML986962.1:0-16738 GCA_010094045.1 Lojkania enalia | reverse complement strand
TATATTAGTATAATTAGTTATTATTATATAGTAGTACTATACTAAAAGTTAGGCTAGGTTATATATATATTAGTATAACTAGTAGTTAATAGTAGTACTATATTAGAGATTAGGTTAGTTCGGTTTATATAGTAGTACTATATTAGAGATTAGTAGTAATATTATTACTAGTATTATATTAGTATAGTATTATTATAGGCGTTTAGAAATATATTTAAATTAAACTCTAGCACCTAATTAAGAATCTAGATATAATATTATATTCGGGTCTTATTTATTTAGGTTTCTAGTATAATAATCTTTTACGGTAGTTATTTTAGTAAAGTTACTAGCTGGGTACTATTCTAGGTTGTAATAGCTAGTCTACTTAACTAGGTATTTATACTAGCATCTCTATTAGTTATTGTGGTAAGAGGCGAATCTTATCTTAGGGAGGGAGATAAGGAGTTGAACTAGTTAATTAAAGATAGCTAGCGGGCTATATTTATATACATAAAAAAGGGGTATATTAGCTAATATCTAGCGTAATATCCGGCGTAATATTGACCGTGATATTGTACGTTAATATCTAATACAGCTCAGCAGACTAGCCGAAAATCCCTATAATATACCCCTCCAGCTTTAACTGCGAAGGAGAAGCTGCGTCGAAAAAAATAAAGGTAGATACTATACTAAAAGAGGTAAATTGTATAGAGTAACTAGTAGTAGAACTAAGTACGCTTATAGAAATATCAATTTAATATAATATAGGGTGAGTTATAATTAATTTTTAATCACCCCCTAAGATTCTTATTAGTAATCGATTTATTTAGCTGATAGAAATTCCTAAGATTCGATTCTAGCTAAAATATCTTCTATTTTTAGTTGCTTAATAAACCTTTAGTATTATTACGGCTGTAGAACTTTTATAAGGCTGTCGGCTAGTATTAGATTTGTTAGTTGCTAACTGATTGTAAGTCTCTACTCTACTACTTCTTAATATAGCTAGTACTGGTATATATTTACATAGCGAAGTTTGGTATTAAGACGCTTAAATAGCTTATTTATAATATCTACTATTTATTAATTATTATAAAGTAGTATTAGTTGCGTATTAATATAGAAGTGTAGTAAGGCGAAGGCCTTCTACTACTACTCTATTTCTAATCCGGCGACTAATAGTACTAATAATTCTGTTTTAGTAGTCGATTTTATAACCGTACGCTGAATTGAGGCTTTCTAATTAATTAGCATCCTAAAAAGTTAAAATATATAGCTGTAGGAACTTCGACAAGTATTAGAATTATTACTAAAGGCTGTATTAGATGTATTATAGAATAGTAATTGCTCTACGGGGTTAATATAATTAGTATTACTACTCTAGCTGATAGTAGAAGTATTTTATATATTATCAGCTATTACTATAATTACTAAGTACTTTATACTAATTAGATATTACTATACCCTTAAGGCAGCGTTAATATAATAATTGCTAGGGTTCTAAAAGTATTATAATAATATCGAGTATACTCGCGCGATATTAGGGCGTATAAAAACTATAATCTAGGCTAGATAACTAATTAGTTGTTAGTAGTAAGATATTCTATTAGAGGATTTCTTAGTAGTAGCTGGTAGTATATTCTCGTATAGAGGCGTACTCAGCGTCTTCTTATTAACCGTAATATTAAATCGCGCTGCTACCTTATTAATAAATAAGTCTTATAGTAGCTAGGTCTTATACTACTATATATCGTATATAACTCGAACTTCTAGAAACTAATTTAAATCTTTAAGGGATCGAAGTTTATATTTATTACTTAATTGCGATTCAAATTTCTACTTAATAGAGATATTTAATAGGTAAACTAGGATTATAATATTATTAATATAAAAGAAGACGATTAGCTTATTATTTATATATAAGTAAGATATTTCTAGTACTATTTTAAGGCCTAATTACCTTAGAGTCCTATCTAGCTTATAATACCAAAGTTTCGGAGCATCCTTAAGGCTATATATAGCTTTCTATAGTTGTAGATATTTCCTATACTTATATACGAAACCTTCTAGTATATGGATATATATTAACCTATTTAATTGGTAGTTAAGAAACGTATTAACGATATCAAACTAGTATATATTAAGTTTAAAATAAGTTGCAATTAATATTAGAAAGCGAAAAATTTGTACGGCTAGTATAGTAGTATAGGTATCTCTCTATTAAGATTGCAGATTGCCGCGTACGACTAATCTAGCCTTAAATTTATATAGAAAACCGTTCTTATTAAATTTATATGCGAATACCTATATTACTAGGAGAATTTTAATAGAGTCTTAGAGAATTGTTACCTTTTACTAGGTATCTATATCCTCCTACTTCTATAACTCAGCGCGATAGGCCTTATAGAAGCTAGTACTAAAAGAGTAATTCTTTAGATTCTTATAGTACTTTAGTTCTAGTAGAAGCTGATTGCGATAATATTTTCTAATAGTACGAGTTTCCTTTATATAATTTACCGGTATTAGCTTACTATTAGATAGTACTATAAAGGTAGTAAAGTATAACTAAGGCGGCCTGCGGCTGTATAGAAACCTACCTCCCTAGATTATATTATTCTTTAATACTTAGCTATTAATTTCTTCCCTCTACGGGGTATTATTTATTCTTCTTAAGAGTATAGAAGTATAAGAAGGCGACAGTTACTATCCTTATAGTAAATTATCGCTAAACGCAGTATCTTTACTATCTACTAGTAGTACTATAAGAGTATCTTAATTCCTTAGTACTAGCGCTAGTATTAATTCTAGTATTAGGAGTCTCTAATTACTAGTAATATCGTCGATTTATTCTTTAAAAATAGTATTCTCCTGCTAATAGGCCTTCTTACTAATTAAATTGCCTGCTAACTTAGCAGAGATATTTTAATTAGGCAGCTAATCTTTATGGATTACTTCTACAACTTTAATCGTTTTATTATTACTACTGTTAATAGAGCTTTTAATATTATTAATTTGAAAAAGAATCTTCTCTAGGGATTCTTTTAGTAGATATTCCTCCTCCTTGCTAGATATAATATCGCTAAATACAACGTCCCTAGTATTAAGTATCTATTTTAGTTTCGAAATTAGTACTCGGTATATATTTATACTCCTATATTATAAGAGTTTCCTGATTAGTACCTGCGACGCTAGTTTATCGCCTCTTAATAGAGTTTTATTTAAAACATACGCTCGCGATCCTATAACCTAAAAGTAAGTAAGAGATAGTTTATAGTTAAAAATAGTCTTATATAGAGTTTTAAATCGAAAGCTTATAATCAGCATCCTATTAAGTAGGTATATTACTATATAAGCTAATTTGTTAGTATATTTATTAGAAATATTACCTTCTATTATAAAAGTACGCGCGCGGGTTATAATTTAGTATTTTACTTACTCTACTAGACTATTCTACTTAGGCGTACGAGGCGCGCGAGCTTTAATTACAATTCTTTAATCAAATAATACTTCTATAAGTTCTAAGAAGCTTAAGTTGTTATTTATATAGATATATACAATCTTTCTTTTATACTATTATTTAATTTTTGCTAATAGTATTTTAAAGGCTTTTACGAGGGTGGATTTTAACTAATTGTATATTATAAATCCCTTATACTACTAGGACACCTAATTAACTATATAAAATAGGTATTTCTTACTATTATAGTACCTCTTATAGTCCTTCTAAAGTTATATAATATTAATCGCGATTCTCTTAAATAGTTTAGTAGCTAGGTAAAGCTAACTATACTAGCTAATCTGCTATAATAACTTTACTTATATATATATCTAGTAATCTTACTATACTAGTACTTCCTAATCGCTTAACTAGATACTCTTAGCTGCCTAAGGCAGGGCTAATACTAAATTTCTGCCTAGGTAGTCTAATAATCGGTATACTTTAGCTAAAGAAATAATTCGTATTAGTTACTAGTAATAGAAAAGCTTTTTCTTAATTACTACGACTATTTTATATCCGGAAAGCGAATTAAGTAGAGGCCTTTTTACTAGGTCTATATCTAGTAGCTAGTAGCTGTTAAATAACTCTAAATAATAAATAATATTGTAGTAATTATACTAGTAAAGGTAATCTCTACCTAAGTTAAACTAGATATTCTATTTCCTATTTCTAATTAGGGCTATTATATTAGTTAGTAACTAAGGGACGTAAATAACTTCTATCAGCTTAATATCTCTTAGGCCTATAGGAGAATTAATCGTAATTACAACAGTACCCTATTCTAATATAGAGTATATACTACCTTCTATAGCAATTTTATCTTTAGAATTTGCTATCTAAGTAGTCTACTAACTAAAAGCCTTAGAGTTGTATATATAGATATTAGAACCTAGATTAAGTATCTACTAATTTAGGATACTAGTCTATTCTTTCTTAGGGGTAGTACTTGCTAAAAAATTGCTCCTTTAAATTACCTGGATATTTCTCTAAAGGCCAGCAGCTTTTATAGAGGTTTTACTATTAAACGAGGATTTTAACTTCTTATATTTTTCTATATTTACCTTTAGAGTATTCTTTTTCCCCTAGTTATTCCTATTTAAGATATTATCTCGGGCTTTTAGTATTTTCTAATCTAGTACCTAGTTTAGTAGTCTAATCGATTCGTTTACGTACTTGTAATTACTCTAGAAGTGCCGCTTCTTATAGAAGTAGGGTAGTAGAGTATGCGATTGCGAACCGGATTTTTCTTAAGGCTGCTATATAGTACTATTAGAATTTGCTTGAGGAATTAATGGATATTATAAAGCTATAAATAAGCCGAGCGCTTTCTATAGATTAAAATATCTATAGTAATTAGTATATCGGTATACCAATTATTTAATCGTAGGAATTGGTTAATTAATCCTACCTAGCTTATTTTTAGTATTAATCAGTACTATATAGATTAGCGCCCACACCTTATCTTTCTTAGTAACTATTAGAAGAAAATCCTTTTCTACTCTAAGGCCCTGAACTTCTACTAAGCTAGCAGCCTTAGTATAATAGATTACCTAATTCTACTAATTTAGCTACTTCTCTACCTTTCTATTAGTTGGGTACTTAAGGAGAGCTTAATATTTCTTCTAGATTAGTTGCTCCCTCGACTTAATAGTAGGTGCTAACTTTTCCTGTAAAATTCTAAGAATCTTATAGCTAGTTATATTGTTGCTAAGTATTACTTTGTGTTAAAGCGATGTTATTATTAAGATATTACTATATATAGTATAGAAAGCGTTGTCGATCTTAATCTAATTCTTTTTCTATCGGTTATACTAGTCCCTTACCCAGTTCTAATCTATTGTTTATATTAAGGTTATCTCCTTATATATAACTCTGCTAGAGAGGTATCTTTCTATTTCCCCTTCTGGATTTATCTTCGGGGTCCGGAACTTACCTATATTAGGGAGGGGAGGTTCTAGCCTATAAATTTTAACCTCTTTAAGAAGTACGCTTAGATCTAAATATTCCTATACCCTTAGCCTACTAGCTATTAGTTTACGCTGCTTAAGCTAATCTTTCTAATTACTAGGAGTACTAAGTATCTTCTTTTTAAATATAGCTATAGAGGAGTATGCAACCGTTGCAACACCAGAAATATACTAGAATATATTAATACTAGAGAATAAAATAGCCTTAAACGCGATATAGCATATTAATAGGCTTATAAAGTATAGAATTTACACGTAATTCTGATAGCTAAGTACCTAAAGATCGTTGGTAAATGATAAAGATAATGATATTATAATATTACGATACTAAACAAAAAGAAGTAATATCGATTACAATATATAAATTAAGTTGCAGCTATTTTAGTGCAGTAACCGGGCTTATAACTGTAGTAAGAGGCGAATCTTGTCTTAGGGAGGGAGATGAGGAGCTGAACTAGTTGATTAAAGATAGCCAGCGGGCTATATTTATGTACATGAAAAAGGGGTATATTAGCTAATATCTAGTATAATATCCGGCGTGATATCGACCGTAATATCGTACGTCGATATCTAATACAGCTCGGTAGACTAGCCGAAAATCCCCATAACAGTTATAATAAAGGTCTTCTATTTACTTAATAAGGTATTCTAGTTTTCTATTAATCTTAATAGGTTTAGGGTTGTATATTTATTAACTAGATAAATAGTTAGATAACTTAAATACTAGCTATAATAGTAATATATAGAATATAGGATATATTTTAGCTAATTCGGGTAGCTTTAGTTTATAAGCGTATAAGGACACCTTTATAATAATCTTATAAAGGCCTATATTCTTCTAGTTAAACTTTTTTAACGATCTTTATATATATATATTTCTAGCGTCTAGCTAGACTAGATTACTAACTTAATAGTTAGGAGCTAGTACGCGCTTATAGTTAGTATACTTTTATTAGAGTACTTATACTTAAGTAAGTTCTTCTCTAATATACTCTATAATATTCTTTATCTTATTAACTAGTCTATTAGCTTTCTAGGCTATTAGAAACTATTTTAGCGGTTAATAGATCCCTATAGGCGGTTTAAAGCCTATTTAAAGGTACTAGCTAAAGTAGGCTAAAAATAGAGAAACTTTTATTAATTTAAATACTATATTATTTACTTTAAACTACGCTATTAGCAGTTATTCAACTCAGTTATCTTATTTGTAGCTAGTATAGGCTTAGAGAACTTATTCTATTACTATATTAGCATTCTTTATCTAACTATTAGTCTTTAAGTAGAAGCTAGTTAATATATATATATTAATTTATAGCTGTCTATAAAGCTTTTAGTAGAAGGTAGAGATAAACTATATCTTACAGTCGAATATAATAGTATATAGTAGTCTATAGTAAACCTATATATAGTAATAGAATAGTCGGATAATATTAGAAGCTTTAATTCTTACGTATAGTATTAGGTATCTATACTTACTAAACCTATTAACTACTACTATAATATTTATATAACCTTCTAATTCTAGTAGATTAATTATAAAGTCTATAGAAATGTCTTAAAACCTTTATTTAGGTATAGATAATAGTTTTAGTAATCTATAATACTTCTCTCTAAAAGCTTTACTTCTTCGGTATATATAATAATAGCCTATATATTATTATACTAAGTTAAATATCTTTAACTAATAGTACTCGCGCTAGAGTAGTTTTAAGGTCTTTCCTTAACTAGGGTATCTACTAGATAGTAAGTTGTAGACGGTTTATAGTAGCTTAAGCTTTAACTTATTATAGTTTAGTACTATAAATCGATCTTAGTAGTATAGTCGGTTATTATACTCTTTATAGTTAGCTAGAGTTAAAAGCTTAGATTAATAGGTTCCTTTTCTTAGTAGCTTTAAAATATCTTAGATTAGATTATTATTTAAGTATTTTTCGTCGATAATCTTTATAATTAATCGGCCTACTTCTATCTATTAAAATAGTTTAGGACGAAGTAATATCTATTAATAACCTTTATAAGCCTCTTCTTATATAAGCTTATTTTATAACCTTTAAGTTAAGGTATTAGGTTTCTCTCTAAGTTTTCTAGGTTAGTATATAATACTAAAGTTAAACCTTAATAGATATTCTAACTAATAGGTCTATTAGTAGTTTAGTTACTTTATTATTGCGAAATATTATAGGTTCTTATAATTACTTAGCACTTTTATAAGAAATACTATACCTTCTAATTCGGGCCTCTATTACTTAAAATATTAGATAATTACAAGTAGTTCCTTATTATATATCTTATAGTTACCTTTAGCAGGGTTTATACGCTTAGAGAAGTAGGTAATAGGTCTTAGTTTACTGTCAGCACCTCTCTAAGACAGTACGCCGGCTATTATAAAGTTAGATATATTAGCTTCTACTACTATTAGTAGCTTAGGGTTAAAGTATTAGAGAATTAATATAGAGATAAAAGCATCTTTTAAATAGTTAAAAGAATATTAATAGCTATTATTCTAGTTAAATTAAGTATTCTTCTTAGTTAGGGCTACTAAAGGGGAAACTTTCTATAAGAAGTTACTAATAAATTGTTGGTAGAAGTTCGTAAAGCCTATAAAAGTTTAAATATCTTTTATATTCTTAGAGTATTTCTAGTTAATAATTATCTCTACCTTTTTTAGGTCTATATAGATCCCTTCTATAGTAATTATATACCCTAGGTAGGTTACTTCTAACTAATAGAACTTATACTTATCTATATTAAGCTATAGACTATTCGCTCTTAAGGCTTTAAAAACTAGCTAGATATACTACTTATAATCCTTTAGATTCTTACTAAATATTAGAATATTATTAATATAGGTAGTATAAAATATATTAAAGTATAATTTTAATATATTATTTATAAAGTATTAAAACATACTTAGAGTATTAACTAGGTTAAAGGGTATTATTAGGTATTTAAACAGCCTATAATATATATAAAAGGTAGTTTTCTATTTATCTCCTTTAGTAATCCTTAGCTTATTAAACGCGGTAATAATATTAAGTTTTATATAGTACTTAACCTTACTAAATTAGGTTAATATTTCTTAGATTAGTAGAATCGGGTATTAGTTCTTAATAGTAATAGTATTTGGGCTCTATAGTTTACGTAGAATTAGAAACCACCTCTAAATTTCTTTATAAAGATTATAGGTACGGCTACTAGTAATAAGCTTACTCTAATAAATCCCTTCGATAAGTTCTTATTAAGGTACTTTCTTAGTACTTTTAACTCGTTCTAGAACATCCTGTAGAGTAGATTAAAGCTAGCTTACTTACTATTCTCTAGTTTAATCTTATAATTATATAGTTATTATTTAGGTAGCTTATCTATATTTTTATATAAGAAGATAATAGGTTATAGTATTCTTTAAATACTTTAGTAATAGGGTTAGTATATACCTTTAGAGCTAGAGCCTTATTAATATTAGCTATTAATACAGCGAAGATTTTATAGTTAAATTACTAGAAGAGTTAAACTAGTAGTATAATACCTATATAATATATATCTAGCTATAATATAGACTTTAAATATTTAGGTTTAGATAAGTTCTCTTAGCTATAATCTTTATTTAAAGTTAGGTTAATTTTAGTTTTAAATTCTTTTAACTATTATAGTATTTTAGACAACTAGTAATTATATTAGATATAGCTTAATAGGCAGAGCTTTAAGTAGTACTATCTAGATTTTAAGCTATATAAAGGTTGTAAATTAGTTACTTTAAAATCTCCTTTTATATTAGATTTAGGTAGTTTATAGTCTTTAATAACTATTTAAGTAGCCTATTAATAAATAGTAGTACTAGTAGTTTATAAGTATTAAGTTAGGTATTAGTTAGTAGTAAAGACTAGCTGTTTATTCTTATAGTTTAGGTTTATACGATACTTATATATCTATAACTATTTTAGAATTAATTAGTATTTTCCTAATATAATTATATAGAGATATACTATCTTTAAATAGTTTAGGTGTTAGAGGGTTAAGGTAACTAAATAAGAGATAGTTCCCCTATAGAGGACTTTTCTATTAAAATTGGTCGGGTATAAATTATATAAGAGTTATATCTTTTAGAGTTTTAGAGTATATACGAGGTCTCTGTAAATATAACTATAACTAGTAGCCCTAGTATTAATAAGAATATTAATATTTTACTAGACTAGATCTTAATAGATTAAGAAAGAAACTAGAATCTAGTAGTTCTATAACTATTTTTATAAAGGCTAGTTCTATAAATATATAGAGATTTAGTATAAGTATAATTCTAGAAAATAATTTACTTCTAAAACGGACCTTTTAGCAATATTCTAGTTAGTAAAACTAGCTGTATTTAGGAGTAAGAATAATAGCCTTATCTATAAGATAACGAGTATATTAAGGATTAGTTAGAGGATTAGTTAAAGGATCGAGAGTAGGATCTACAGGATATAGTAGGGCTCTAAGACCCTTAATAGATTAATAGTAGAGGAGTACTATATTCTAGCAAAATATATCTCTTACTATTATATTTATAATAGTATCCTTTACAGTAGTATTTTTCTTATTTATTAGAGCCTATAGGTGTATAACTAGAAGTATTAAGTTCTATAGTATTTAGGTTCTTCTAATAAGTAGTATAATACTTCGGTTATTTATAGTAGTTACTAGATAAATAATATAGGTTAGTATTATATAGGGAAATTAAGTTAGTGTAGTTGTTTAGGGTGTTAGGTATTATAATACTAATTATAACACGGCGGAGTTTATTAGAAAGAGAATATTAGAGATATATAATTTATCTAGTTTTATTCAGTTTAATATCTACAATTAGGCGTCGGAATTTAGTAAAGTAAGTAGGGAACCTGCTTTAACCTTACTTTAAAGTCTCTAGCTTACTCTATACTATAGTCTTCTTATTCCGATCGCTATAGGTAGATTCTAAGAAGGCGACTAAGCTATCTATAGAGTTAATACTCTTATCTATTAATAGGTTAACCAATATTACTAGGTCTTATTCTAGGCGGGAATAAGTATATAGAAGGTGGGTACGTTTAGTTAGGTATTAGTTAGCGTTTCCTTCTAGTTTATAGTAGAGCTTTCTAATAAAGTGTAAAAGCTCTAAATATTTACTAGAAAATATTAGAGGGTTAGATAAGTAGTTAAAATAGAAATACGGGTTATATATAGTTTTAGATAGATTAGAGGTTAATATAAACATCTATTTAGAAGCTAGAGTTATAAGCTAAGTCGGGCTAAGGGCGGGTAATAGTTCTATTACTATTAATATACTAGTAGCTAGTAAAGGGGTAACTGTTTAGTAGCTACTAAATTCCCTTTATATTACTTTAAGGTCTAACTTATAGTAGTTCTTCTAGGTTATTAAGGCCTCTACTAGTATCTTATTCTTCTACTATAAAAAGTCCAGCTTGCCCTAAATCTTTTTAAGTATATTAATAAGCGCGTTCTTATTTATAGTATATAATAGTAGATAATATAATATTATATTATAGATGCTTATATATAGTTAATTAATCGTACTTTAGGTAGATAACTCTATTACTATATATTATATATAAATATTAAAATGTTACGTAAAAAATAGAGATATTTATATTATATAGGTTTTTATAGAGGTTAGGTCTATACTACTATACGAGCTAGCCAGGTTAGTAAAACCTTCCTCTATTATAGTTAAGATAAGTCGGTTATATTCTAGCTAGCAGCTGATAGCTATTACTAGTAGCTGGTTTAAGTATTATAGTAAGAATAGTGTAGGTGTAAAAGTGTTGTAGTATTACTATAACATCTACCTTATTACTAAAATATAACACCTAAGCTTTTAATAATAATATAATAATAAAATAATAAGAATACAGCCTAAAATAAAAATTAAGTAAACTTAGCTCTTTTAACTACTAAAAGAGGCTAAATAAATAGTAAAAGACGCGCTATTTTAATATTTAATATAATTTAAACGACTATATACTAATAATATACTAGAATCCGCTTATAGTATAATTATAAGCCTAACTTAAAGAGACTAATAAAACTTAAAGAGGAGGTTATTATTTAATATATACTTAACTTAGATTCGCGAGGATTTATACCTACTTTAGCTACTATATAAGATATAGTTAATAGTTTACTTACTAAGCGCGGTATAGGCTAAATTAATATATATTAGCCTAGAAACTTTATTAAACGTACTCCTAAGCTTAAAATACGCCTAAATTAGCCTTATAATTACTAGAGAGCTCTATACGAAAATCCTAAAGTAATTAAAGGCTAGTTTAAGCTTATATAGTATATTAAAGAGAAGTATAATATTATAAATAAGGATATATACAATTTTAACGAATCTAACTTTTAAATAGGTATTATCTTATTATAACTAATTATTATAGGTATAGAGAAATATAATTAATTAAAGGTAATTTAATTAGGTAATTATAAATGGATTTTAGTAATTTAGGGGATTAATACTACTAGCTAGGCACTCCTACCCTTTATTATTATTACTAGCTACTACTATCTTTCTACCTAGTACGAAGGTGATAATATACCTAAGAACTAGGCTATCGTAGTTAGTAAAAACAGCTAGATAATAAATAAACTTAGTATTAAGTAGTTAAAGCACTTTTATAGATATATAAAAGATTGTATAGTAGATATATGTCGACTACTAATCTTTAATAACTATAACAGCTATAACTTATTTAATTTTTAGAAATTCTGCGAAGAATAGAGTATTATTCTACTCTATATACTAGCTTATTTATTATACCTATTATAGCTACTAGATATAGGCTGCTTCTTACTATTAAAGTATATATATAGAAATCAGATCTTAGTTTTAGTATATAATTATATTAACTATATTATAAAACTTAAGTTCTTTTCAGCCTTTAAAACTGCTTTTAATATATTAATTATAAAGGATAATATCTATATAAGCTTTTAAGGAGCTAGTTTAGTCCTATTTAATTTAGAAGTAGTACTTTTAAAGCTTAATATAAAGCTTTATACGCTAATACTACTAGTATAAAATAATACCCTATAAGAAGTAAAAATACTAAGTAATACGCGTGAGCTAGAAGCTTAATTAATATTAATTTATAATCGGATTTAAAGGGATATAAGTTCTTTACTAGCTTCTATTATTAAGAAGCTAAATTAGCTTAAGAAAGACTCTATAAAAGTAATATATTAGATCGGGTTAATATATAATAAAATTATCAGCCTTTAAGAAGCGAATAAAGTAGTAATAAAATAGAAATAGTAGAAAAAAAGGTAGATTTAAGTGTAAGGGACCCTAATAAAAGTATAAAGAGAGATAATTATTACTAAAAAGGATAATAAAGAGGAAACTCGAGCTATAATACGCTAATTTAGAGTGTAATTAAATATAAGTAGATAGTATAAAATATACTATAACCGCTATAGTAAGATTAGATATAATTCTTATATATACTAGAAGAATTTAGAAGTTTCTATAGAATAATTACGCAAGTTGTAAATTACTATTATATTATTTAGTTGTTAAGCTATATATATATAAAGGTTAAAAAAGTTAATAGGGTAGACTACTTACTTATATAGGCCGCTCGCTTATAAGGTATATTAAGAATTATATCTTTTAAAGTTTTAAAATATATATAAAATCTCTATAAATATAGTTATAACTAGTAACTCTAGTATTAATAAGAATATTAATATTTTACTAGACTAAGTCTTAATAGATTAAAAAAGGAGCTAGAATCTAATAGTTCTATAACTATTTTTATAGAAACTAGTTCTATAAATATATAGAAATTTAGTATAAATATAATTTTAAAAAATAATTTACTTCTAGAACAGACCTTTTAGTAATATTCTAATTAGTAAAACTAGTTATATTTAAGAGTAAAAGTAATAGTCTTATTTATAAAATAATAAGTATATTAAAAATTAATTAGAGGATTAGTTAGAAGATTAAAAGTAGGACCTATAGGGTATAGTAGGACTCTAAGACCCTTAATAGATTAATAGTAGAGGGGTACTATATTCTAGTAAAATATATCTCTTACTATTATACTTATAATAGCGTTCTTTATAATAGTATTTTTCTTATTTATTAGAGCCTATAGGCGTATAATTAGAAATATTAAATTTTATAGCATTTAAGTTCTTCTAGTAAATAGTATAATATTTTAGTTGTTTATAATAGTTGCTAGATAAATAATATAGATTAATATTATATAGAGAAATTAGGTTAGTATAGTTATTTAGGGTATTAGATATTATAATACTAATTATAGTATAGTAGAGTTTATTAGAAAGAGAATATTAGAGATATATAATTTATCTAGTCTTATTTAATTTAGTATCTATAATTACGCGTTGAAATTTAGTAAAGTAAGTAGAAAACCTACTTCAGCCTTATTTTAAAGTTTCTAACTTACTCTATACTATAATCTTCTTATTTTAGTTACTATAGGTGGATTTTAAAAAGGCGACTAAGCTATTTATAAAGTTAATACTCTTATCTATTAATAGGTTAACTAATATTACTAGATCTTATTCTAGATAGGAATAGATATATAGAAGGTAGATACGTTTAGTTAGGTATTAGTTAACATTTCCTTCTAGTTTATAGTAGAGCTTTTTAATAAAGTATAAAAGCTCTAAACGTTTACTAGAAAATATTAAAAGGTTAGATAAGTAGTTAAAATAGAAATATAGGTTATATATAGTTTTAAGTAGATTAGAAGTTAATATAGGTATCTATTTAAAAACTAGAGTTATAGGCTAATTTAGGCTAAGGGCAGGTAATAGTTCTATTACTATTAATATACTAGTAGCTGGTAGAAGAGTAGCTATTTAATAGCTACTAAATTCCCTTTATATTACTTTAAAGTCTAACTTATAATAGTTCTTTTAAGTTATTAAGGCCTCTACTAGTATCTTATTCTTCTACTATAAAGAATCTAGCTTACCCTAGATTTCTTTAAGTATATTAATAAGCGCGTTCTTATCTATAGTATATAATAGTAGATAATATAATATAATATTATAGACGTTTATATATAGTTAGTTAATTATACTTTAAATAGTTAATTCTATTACTATATACTATATATAAATATTAAAATATTATATAAAGAATAGAAATATCTATATTATATAGGTTTTTATAGGAGCTAGGTCTATACTACTATATAGGCTAGCTAGGTTAGCGAAACTTTCTTCTATTATAGTTATAATAAGTCGGTTATATTCTAACTAGCAGCTAATAGCTATTACTAGCAGCTAGTTTAGGTATTATAATAAGAGTAGTATAGGTGTAGAGGTATTATAGTATTACTATAATAAAGAGTTTAGAGGGGGAAAATAGTATTATAAATACCCTTATAGGAATCTCTATACTAGACCTAATTAAAATCTAAAACTTTATATAGCTAGAAAAATAAAGTTAATATAAGATATATAATATATTTAATAGTTTAGCTAATTAAGTAACTAAATATATTTAATTACTTAGTTAACTAAGTAACTAAATAAGAAGAAATAGTAAAAGAACTAAATTATATTTAATAATTTTATAACTCTAATCTTTTATAGCTTTTTATAGTTAACTTAAATATCTTTAATATACTCTACTTATATACTTCTATTATAAGTCTATAAGAATAATCCTCTTATAGTATATAATTATTTTTAGTTATTATTCTATCTTATACCTAGCTAATTAGAGGCTATTATAATTATAGTAATAGTATAAACCTAGTTTCTATAAAAACTTATATAATATAGATATCTTTATTTTTTATATAACGTTTTAATATTTATATATAGTATATAGTAATAGAGTTAACTACTTAAAGTATAATTAACTAACTATATATAAACGTCTATAATACTCTTATACTTACTTTATCTTTTATCTAATAGAGAATTAGCTTATATATAGGCTTTATAAATATATATATAGTTCTATTACTAAATTAATATATTATAGTCTAATAGAATTTATATTTAATAAAAACCTATTTAAAACTAGTTAAAGATATATATACTATAAATCTCTTTTTTCTTAGGTTTAGTTTAAACCTATATATATTTAAGTCAGCGTTCTTTATCTACTCTTATATTTTATTAGTAATATAGGTATATAAAAGTATTATTAATATATTTTTAAGAAACTTATAACGTATAGTATAAGCGAGCTAATTACCTAAACGAGTTGATTATAATATTAAAACTCTACTAAAATTGCGATAATTATACTTTATAATATTATACTATAACTAATAACTATAGAATTAATTTAGAAAGAAGCTAGAATATAGCTTATACTTTAAACTCTTTAATAAGATATAATACTAACTATATATTACATTATATTAATCTATAATATCTCCTAAAATATACTTAGTATATAAAGGCGAGGAACAGCTCTATAATATAATTACTAGCCTAATTTAATAAAGTTTAGTAAGACTAAGGAGTAGATAATTATTTAGTATATACTAAATCTAGATATAAGAGGATTTTTACTATAGTTTACTACTATTTAAGATATAGCTAATTTACTACTAGTTATATACTCTACTAGCTAAGTTAGAAAGAACTAGGTAGAGAATTTTATTAAACGTATACCTAAGTTTAAAGTTAAATTTAATTAAAAGTACAACTATTTAAGAACTAAATATAAGGATTTTAAGATTATAGGAGACTAGTTCTATCTTATATAGAATATAAAGGCTAAGTATAGTATTATTAATAAAGATATATATAACTTTAATAAATTAGGCTTTATAATAGGCGTAATATTAATAGGAATAGTAGTTACTAGCTCTAAAAGACAGAATTAACTAAAGCAGCTCTAGCTAGATAATTATAAGTAGACTATAGTTATCTAAGGTATTAACATAATAGGATAGATAATACTACTTTTTATTATCTTTATAGGTATCTACTACCTCTCTATATAGTATAAAGAAGATAATATTCTACTAACCTAGGCTATATAGGTTACTAATAATAGCTGGACGATAAATAATATTAGTATTAAGTAGTTAAAGTATTTTAATACGTATATAAAGGATTATACTATTAGTATATATTAATTACTAATTTTTAATAGCTATAAGAGCTATAACTTACTTAAATTTAGGTAGCTCTATAAGGAAAAGAATATTATTACTCTCTATATACCTCTATATTTATTATATCTACTATAGCTACTAGATATAGATTATTTCTCGCCTTTAAAAACTACGTATAAGTACTAAGTCGAGTAGCT
>ML986960.1:3063-18412 GCA_010094045.1 Lojkania enalia | reverse complement strand
AATCCTTTACTTAATTAAAGGCTATTTTAAGCTTATTTATATACGCTATAAATTATTTAAGCTAATTCTTTCTTATAGATATTCTACTATATACGTTTAATAGTTTATCTACTATATCTACTACTTTATATAGCTAGAGTATAAATTCTTATAAATTAAGGTTAAAAATATATTATATAATTATTTATTCTTTAGTTACTATAAACTTCTAGTAATTCAGTTATATATAAGGGTAAAATATAATTCTATAAAGTTGAGTAGAGAGTTATTAATATTATATATTAAAAGTTATAGTAGTATATTATATACTCTTAAACTAGTCTAATTTATACACCTATAAGATAAGCTTAATTCTACCTTCTTATTAAATTAATAGAAGATTATATTATAGATTTATTATAGTTTATATATAGTATTTATAATACTAAGAAAAAGTAGCTACTTTAATAGTTTAGCCGCTTTAATAATAGAATATATTATATAAAATTAATTATATTATTAAATAAAAGTAAAATTCTATTAGAGTATAAAAATATTTAATTAAATAAAAGAATTACCTAAATTCTAAAAATAGTTAGAAACTAAAAGTAAATATTAGTATTAATACTCTATAAATATTCTAGAAAAAGAAGGGTATTAAATTAAAGAGATTAAGTAAACCTATTAAAAACTATAGATACTCTTTTAAAAAGAAGAAGAATAACTAAATTATTCTTAAATATAACCTTTATATAAACTTTCTAATTAATATAATTATCTTTATCTAGTTTTTCTTAAATTAAAGTTTTTTATAGATATTTAATAGTACTATTATTAGATTAAAGTTATATAAATAAGATTTAAGAATAAATATTTATAAAGTTAGTCTTATATATTAATATAAGTTCTTTAGTAATTATAAGAAATAGTAATTCCTACTATTAATACTAGAAGAACTATATTATAATATATTATAGACTAGAATAATATATAGAAGATAGAAATATTATATTATTCTAAATATAGTACTAATTTAGACTATAAGATATTTAACTAGAGTATTATATTTATAGAAATATTAGAGAACCTATTAATATTTAAAAAAACTACTATCTACTAATATTTATACTTTACTATAATCTTTTCTCCTACTATAACTTAATTAAACCTTTTTAATAGAGTAAATAAGCTAAAAGTATTAGTATAAAATAATATAATATAATATAATATAATTTAAATTAACTTATAAAAAACTTTATTTTCTTTACTTTAATATATTTATTATTATTTATATTAAGAAGATCTTTTATAATCTTATACTTATACGCTATACTAATCTTAATATAGTTTTAACTAGTAAATTTAATTTTAGATAAGATCTTTCTATTTTTACTATTATAAGTAAATAGAAAGTTAGAATCTTTTTTACTAAGTTTAAATATAACTATTAATATTAGAATATATAAAAAAGAGTTAAAATATATATTTAAGTCTATTTAACTATTATTTAAATAGTATTTTAGACTTTTTAAACTAGTTAAATTTTATTACTATTAATATAGGTAGTAATAAAAGCTTTAATAGTTTAATTAACCTTTATAATATACTCTAGTATAGATAAGTTTAGCTATAAATATATTAATTATAAGAAGGTTAGAGTATACTATATTAGTCTAGAATATACTTTAAAATAATTCTTATTATTCTTCTTAAAGTAGTAGAGATAGATATTATATTAAATACCTTTATAGAGATATTCTACTATAAGTAGATCTAAAGAAGTAAATTTATAGTTACTATCTACTTTATATAGTTTATTATAAGCTAAACGCTTTAAATAGTAGTATAATAATGCGAAGAAATTGTTCTACGAAAAGCTTTATATATAACTTTATTCTAAAGCTTTTTACTTATCTTATTCTACCCCCAGCTCTACTCCTTTTCCCATCCGTATATAGTTATATACTCCTTTATAAGTAGCTTAGTAGTTCTTCTATATTCTTTCGTATAAGATTTATAAGTATTAATAGAATTTCTAGATCTTTAAACCCCTATATACTTCTATATACCTCTAAGTAAATTTATATTATATTTAGACCTATTATTTTACTTATACTATTATATTCTATAAAAGAACTTAATACTACTAATAACAGCCTCTTTAATAATATCGCATCGATTATTTATTTAACTATATCTAAGTCTAAAATATATCTAATTTAGTTTAGATTATAATATTTATATACTATTATATTAAATTATTTAGTTATTTAAATAGAATTTTAATATTATAGATACTTATATATAGTTAGTTAATTGTACTTTAAATAGTTAACTCTATTATTATATACTATATATAAATATTAAAACGTTATATAAAAAATAGAGATATCTATATTATATAGGTTTTTTATAGAAGCTAGGTTTATACTACTATATAGGCTAGCTAGGTCGGCGAAACCTTCCTCTATTATAGTTAAGATAAGTTAGTTATATTCTAGCTAGTAGCTAATAGCTGTTACTGGCAGCTGGTTCGGATATTATAGTAAGAATAGTATAGGTATAGAAGTGTTATAGTATTACTATAATAGTACCCCTCTTTTAGTTATAAGTTTCTATAAGTTAGGTCTTTATATTATATTTAGATTATTTATAATTAAGTAGTAGTTATTAATACTAGTATTAGTTAAAGTTATAAACGTATTAGTATAATTAGTTATTATCGTATAGTAATACTATACTATAGATTAGATTAGGTTATAGGTATATCAGCGCGACTAGTAGTTAATAGTAGTACTATATTAGAGGTTAGGTTGGTTTAGTTTATATAATAGTACTATACTAGGGATTAGTAGTAGTATTATTACTAGTATTATATTAGTATAGTATTATTATAGGCGTCTAGAAATATACTTAAATTAGACTCTAATACTTAATTAAAAATCTAGACGTAATATTATATTTGGGTCTTATTTATTCGGATTTCTAATATAGTAATTTTCTACGGTAGTTATCTTAGTAAAATTACTAGCTAGGTACTATTCTAGATTATAATAGCTAATCTACTTAACTAGGTATTTATACCGGCATCTCTATTAGTTATAATAGAGGTCTTCTATTCGCTTAATAAGGTATTCTAATTCTCTATTAATCTTAACGTATAGTATAAGCGAGCTAATTACCCAAGCGAGCTAATTATAATACTAAAACCCTACTAAAATCGCGATAATTATACTTTATAGTATTATACTACAATTAATAACTGCAGAATTAATTTAGAAAGAAGCTAGAATACAGCTCATATTCTAAGCTCTTTAATAAAACACGATACTAACTATACATCGCATTATATTAATCTATAATATCTTCTAAAGTATACTTAGTATATAAAAGCGAGGAACAGCTCTATAACGCGATTACCGGCCTAATTTAATAAAGTTTAGTGAGACTAAGAAGTAGGTAATTGTTTAGTATATACTAGATCTAGATATAAGAGGATTTCCGCTACAGCTTACTACTATTTAAAATATAGCTAATTTACTACTAGCTACACGCTCTACTAGCTAGGTTAGAAAGAACTAGGTAGAGAACTTTATTAAATGTACGCCTAAGCTTAAGGTTAAATTTAATTAAAAGTACAACTATTTAAAAGCTAAATATAAGGATCCTAAAGTTATAAGAAGCTGGTTCTATCTTATATAAAATATAAAGGCTAAGTACGGTATTATTAATAAAGATATATATAACTTTAACGAATTAGGCTTTATAATAGACGTAATATTAATAGAAGTAGTAGTTACTAGCTCTAAGAGACGGAATCGACTAAAGTAGCTCTAGCTAGATAATTACAAGTAGACTACAGTTATCTAGAGTATTAACGCAATAGAATAGATAATACTACCTTTTATTATCTTTACAGGCATCTACCACCTCTTTATATAGTATAAAGAAGACAATATTCTACTAACCTAGGCTATATAGGTTACTAATAACGGCTGGACGATAAATAATATTAGTATTAAGCAGTTAAAGCACTTTAACACGTATATAAAGGATTATACTATTAGTACGTATTAATTGCTAATTCTTAACAGCTATAAAAGCTACGACTCGCTTAAATTCAGGTAGCTTTATAAGGAAAAGAATATTATTACTCTCTATATACCTCTATATTTATTATATCTACTATAGCTACTAGATATAAATTGTTTCTTATCTTTAAAAACTATATATAGGTGTTAAGTTAAGTAGCTAATACGTAGTTATATTAACTATATTATAAAAATTAAGTTCTTATCCTACTTTAAAGTAGCTTTTAATATAGCAATTATAAAGGGTAATATCCTAAATAGCTTTTAAAGTACTAGTCTAGTTCTATTTAACTTAGATATAATACTATTAAAGTTTAAAGTTTAACTATATATACTAATACCCTCTATAGTTAAAGATATCTCTTAGGAGTTAAAAATACTAAGTAATCCTATTAAATCTAGGTTTTAATCTATATACGTTTAATTAAGAGTTTAAAAATATTTAGATAGCTTCTCTACTTTAATAGTAGAAGCGTTTAAATAGTTTATAAAGGGTGCTGTATATATAATATATAAAAATATACTATTATACGCTTAGATTACTAAGCTTTAAGTAGCTAATAAGGCTGCTATATAACATCGATTATATAAAAGAAAGTATATATAGAAGAAAGGCAATCTAATAATTAAAGAAGGTACTTAATTAACTACTCTAAAAGAGTTTAGCGCTCGTATTAATAGGAAGAAAAGTAGGAAGAAGGCGCGTATTAATAGAAACTAGCTAACTTAAAGGCGTTATAGGTAGTATAGTAAGGCTAGATATAACTTATAGACGTGTAAAAATAATACTATAGATATAGAAGAATAGGCTACTATATTATATAGTATAATAGAATATAAGAAAGTATAATATTTTGCGAAAAGTAGTTGTAATTTTAATATAGTTTTAGTATTATAATTAGCTCGTTTAGGTAATCAGCTTACTTCTACTATACGTTAATAGGTTTAGGGTTATATACTTATTAACTAGATAAGTAGTTAGATAACTTAGATACTAACTATAATAGTAATATATAGAATATAGGATATATTTTAGCTAATTTAGGTAGCTTTAATCTATAAACGTATAAAAATACCTTTACGATAACCTTATAAAAGCCTATATTCTTCTAGTTAAATTTTTTTAACGGTCTTTATATATATATATATTTCTAGTATCTAGCTAGACTAGATTACTAATCTAGTAGTTAAAGGCTAGTACGCGCTTATAGTTAGCATACTTTTATTAAAACGCTTATACCTAGGTGAGTTCTTCTCTAATATACTTTATAATATCCTTTATCTTATTAACTAGTCTATTAGCTTTCTAGACTATTAGGGACTATTTTAATAGTTAATAGATTCTTATAGGTAGCTTAAAGCCTATTTAAAGGTGCTAGCTAAAGTAGGCTAGAAATAAGAAGACTTTTATTAATTTAGACACTATATTATTCGCTTTAAACTATACTATTAGTAGCTATTTAACCTAGTTATCTTATTTATAGCTAGTATAGGCTTAGAAAACTTATTCTATTACTGTATTAGTATTCTCTATCTAGCTATTAGTCTCTAGATAGAAGCTAGTTAATATATATATATTAATTTATAGCTGTCTATAAAGCTCTTAGTAGAAGGTAGAGATAAACTATATTTTATAGTTAGATATAATAGTACGTAGTAGTCTATAGTAAACCTATATATAGTAATAGAATAGTTAAATAATATTAGGAGCTTCGATTCTTGTATATAATATTAGGTGTCTATACTTACTAAGCCTATTAACTACTACTATAATATTCGTACAACCTTCTAATTCTAGTAGATTAGTTATAAAGTTTATAGAGATATTTTAAAACCTTTATTTAGGTATAGGCAACGGTTTTAGTAACTTATAGTACTTCTCTCTAGAAGCTTTACTTCTTTAATATATATAATAATAGCCTATATATTATTATATTAATTCGAATATCTTTAACTAATAATACTTATATTAGAGTAGTTCTAAGGTCTTTTCTCAACTAGGGTATCTACTAGATAGTAAGTTATAGATAGCTTATAGCAGTTTAAGCTTTAGTTTATTATAGTCTAGTACTATAAGTTAATTTTAGTAGTATAGTTAGTTATTATACTTTTTATAGTTAGCTAGAATTAGAAGTTTAGATTAATAGGCTCCTTTTCTTAATAGCTTTAAAACATCTTAGATTAGATTATTATTCGAGTATTCTTTATTAATAATCTCTATAATTAATCAGCCTACTTCTATCTATTAGAATAGTTTAGGACGAAGTAATATCTATTAATAACCTCTATAGGCCTCTTCTTATATAGGCTTATTTTATAACCTTTAAGTTAAAGTATTAGGCTTCTCTCTAAGTTTTTTAGGTCGGTATATAATACTAAGGTTAAACCTTAATAGATATTCTAACTAATAGACCTATTAGTAGCTTAGCTACTTTATTATTATAAAGTACTATAGGTTCTTATAATTGTTTAGTACTTCTATAGAAAATGCTACACCTTTTAATTTAGGCCTCTATTATTTAAAATATTAGATAATCGCGAGTAGTTCCTTATTATATATCTTATAATTACCTTTAGTAGAGTTTATATACTTAGAGAAGTAGGTAATAGGTTTTAGTTTACTATTAGCGCCTTTCTAGGATAGTATACTAGCTATTATAAAGTTAAATATATTAGCTTCTACTACTATTATCAGCTTAGGGTTAAAGTATTAGAGAATTAATATAAAGATAAAGGTATCTTTTAGATAGTTAAAGGAATATTAACAGCTATTATTCTAGTTAAATTAAGTATTCTTTTTAGTTAAGGCTATTAAAGAGGAGACTTTTTATAAGAAGTTACTAATAAATTATTAGTAGAAGTTCGCGAAGCTTATAAAAACTTAAATATCTTTTATATTCTTAGAGTATTTCTAGTTAATAATTATTTCTACCTTTTTTAGGTCTATATAGATCTCTTCTATAGTAATTATATACCCTAGATAGGTTACTTCTAACTAGTAAAACTTATACTTATCTATATTAAGCTGTAAACTATTCGCTCTTAAGGCTTTAAAGACTAGCTAGATATACTACTTATAATCCTTTAGATTCTTACTAAATATTAGATTATTATTAATATAAGTAGTATAAAATATATTAAGGTATAGTTTTAGCATATTATTTATAAAGTATTAGAACGTACTTAGAGTATTAACTAGACTAAAAAGTATTACTAGGTATTTAAACAGCCTATAGTATATATAAAAGATAGTTTTCTATTTATCTCTCTTAGCAATCCTTAGCTTATTAAACGCGGCAATAATATTAAATTTTATATAGTACTTAGCCTTACTAAATTAGGTTAATATTTCTTAGATTAGTAGAATTGGGTATTAATTCTTAATAGTAATAGTATTTAGGGCTCTATAATCTACGTAAAATTAGAAACTACTTTTAGATTTCTTTATAAAGATTATAGATACAGCTACTAGTAATAAGCTTATTCTAATAAATCTCTTAGATAAGTTCTTATTAAAATACTTCTTTAGTACCTTCAACTTATTCTAGAACATCTTATAGAGTAGACTAAAGCTAGTTTACTTACTATTCTCTAGTTTAATCTTATAATCGTACGGTTATTATTTAGGCAGCTTATCTACATTCTTATATAAGAAGATAGATAACAGATTATAGTATTCTTTAGACACTCTAGTAATAGAGTTAGTATATACCTTTAGAACTAAAACCTTATTAATATTAGCTATTAATATAGCGAAGATTTTATAGTTAAATTACTAGAAGAGTTAGACTAGTAGTATAACGCCTATATAATATATATCTAGCTATAGTATAGTCTTTAGGTATTTAGACTTAGATAGATCTTCTTAGCTATAATCTTTATCTAAGGTTAGGTTGGTTTTAGTTTTAAATTCTTTTAACTAGTATAGTATCTTAAGTAGCTAATAATTATATTAGATATAACTTAATAGATAGAGTTTTAAATAGTACTATCTAGGCTTCGGGCTATATAGAGGTTGTAAATTAGTTACTTTAGAATCTCTTTTTATATTAGATTTAGATAGTTTATAGTTTTTAATAACCATTTAAACAGCCTATTAGTAGATAGTAATACTAGTAGATTATAAGTATTAAGTTAGGTATTAGTTAGTAGTAAAGACTAGCTATTTATTCTTATAGTATAGGTTTATATAATACTTATATATCTATAACTATCTTAGAATTAACTAGTATTTTTCTAATATAATTATATAGAAATATACTATCTCTAAATAGTTTAGGTATTAGAGGGTTAAGATAACTAAATAGAAGATAGTCCTCCTATAAAAGACTTCTCTATTAAAACTAGTTGGGTATAAATTATATAGAAGTTATATCTTTTAGAGTTTTAGGATACGTATAAAGTTTTTATAGATATAGCTATAACTAGTAGCTCTAGTATTAATAAGAATATTAATATCTTACTAGACTAGGTCTTAATAGATTAAGAAAGGAGCTAGGATCTAATAGTTCTATAACTATTTCTATAAGAGCTAGTTCTATAGGTATATAGAGATTTAGTATAGGCGTAGTCTTAGAAGACAACTTACTTCTAGAACGGACCTTTTAGCAACATTCTAGTCGGTAAGACTAGCTATATTTAGAAGTAAGAGTAATAGCTTTATCTATAAGATAATAAGCGTATTAAAGATTAGTTAAAGAATCGGTTAAAGGATTAAGAGTAGGACTTATAAAGTATAGTAGAGCTCTAAGACCCTTAATAGATTAATAGTAGAGGGGTGCTATATTCTAGTAAAATATATCTCTTACTACTATATTTATAATAGCGTCCTTTACAGCGGCACTTTTCTTATTTATTAGAGTCTATAAGCGTATAGCTAAAAGTATTAAATTCTATAGTATTTAGGTCCTTCTAGTAAGTAGTATAATACTTTAGTTATTTATAGTAGTTGCTAGGTAGGTAATATAAATTAGTATTATATAGGGAAATTAGGTTAGTATAGTTGTTTAGGATACTAAATATTATAATACTAATTATAATACAGTAGAGTTTATTAAAGAGAGAATATCGGAGATATATAATTTATCTAGTTTTATTTAGTTTAATATCTACAATTAGGCGTTAGAATTTAGTAAAGTAAATAGGGAACCTACTTCGGCCTTACTTTAAAATTTCTAGCTTACTCTATACTGTAGTCTTCTTATTCTAGTTACTATAGATAGATTCTAAAAAGGTAACTAAACTGTCTACAAAGTTAATATTCTTATCTATTAATAGGTTAACTAATATTACTAGATCTTATTCTAAATAAGAATAGGTATATAGAAGGCGGGTATATTTAGTTAAATATTAGTTAACGTTTTCTTCTAGTTTATAGTAGAGCTTTTTAATAAAGTATAAAAGCTCTAAGTATTTACTAGAGAATATTAGAGGGTCGGATAAATAGTTAGAATGGAAATATAGGTTATATATAGTTTTAAGTAGATTAGAAGTTAACGTAGGTATCTATTTAGAAGCTAGGGTTATAAGTTAAGTTAGGCTAAGGGCGGGTGATAGTTCTATTACTATTAATATACTAGTAGCTAGTAGAAGGGTAGCTATTTAATAGCTACTAAATTCTCTTTATATTACTTTAAGGTCTAACTTATAACAGTTCTCTTAGGTTATTAAGGTGTTACGAATATAGAACGCTAAGAGGTACTACCTCTATAGCTAGGGCTTAATCTAATATTAGCTACCGAACAGGTTAACTTAGACGAGGACTAATAAAGTAATAACAGGCAGAAGTATATTAGGGACTAGTTATTATATAGTAAGTAGTAGGACTGTAGAAACTAGGAAGATAATTGGTTAGATAATAAAATATAGCACAACCTATATACGTAATAATAGTAGAAGTATTAGATATAATAGGTTAGATCTAATAGACCTAACAGATCTAATAAGCTAGGCTTAGTAGTCTTAGACCTAGTTATATAAGACGAAAGATTTTCTTAGTAGATTAGATCCTGTATAGTTATTCTCGTAGATTTATCTTATTACTCTATTAGACTTCTAAATATACTTATTACATTCGAAAAACTAGCGAACCTAATACTCTCTCTTTACTAAAGCTACTACTTCTAACTAACCTAATATAAATAAGGCTCTAGTATGTATACGACTGCAGCGGCGGTTATTATATATACTAGTAGTATATAGGTTAGTAATATAAGGCCTCTACTAGCATCTTATTCTTCTACTATAAAGAGTCTAACTTACCCTAGATCTCTTTAAGTATATTAATAAGCGCGTTCTTATCTATAGCATATAATAGTAGATAATATAATATAATATTATAGACGCTTATATATAGTTAGTTAATTATACTTTAAGTAGTTAACTCTATTACTATATACTATATATAAATATTAAAACGTTATATAAAAAATAGAAATATCTATATTATATAGGTTTTTTATAGAAGCTAGGTCTATGCTACTATACAGGCTAGCTAGGTTAGTAAAACCTTCCTCTATTATAGTTAAGATAAGTTGATTATATTTTAGCTAGTAGCTAATAGCTATTACTAGCAGCTAGTTTAGATATTATAATAAGAATAGTATAGGTGTAGAGGTATTATAGTATTACTATAATATTTAGAGACCTTCTATTAATTAAAGCTTTTAGATTTAAAACTTTCTATTTTCTACAATTAGAATTACTTTTAGAAAAGCTATATAGAGTATACCTAAGTAGAAATTTAGAGACTACTAATAACTTATTAGAATTAGAAGTAACTACTAATATCTAACTATAATTTACCTTCTAATTTCTATATTAGAACTAATATATATATAAGTTATAGTAAGAGTAAGCTTCTATCTACGTATATAGAATAACTATTACCTCTTATAGGGGGCCCTATAATAAGTAGACCCCTCTCTATAAAGCTTATAATAAAGAACCTATCTAATTTAGAAGAAAATTAGAGTAAACTAATTCTTAAGAAATAAATTATAATTTTATAAGAGAAGATTATATACTTAATATAATAGAGAACTATTAGTTTTAATTAACCTCTATAAACTACTAAATTAGAACTAATAATATACTAAGAAACTTTTATAACTCTTCTAGTAAGAAACTTTTTAACTACCTCTAAGCTGTAATAGTATAGATAAGATAATAGGTCCGAATGTAGTACAAATCTACTTAGAGGTATATAGAAGTATATAGAGGTTTAGGGACCTAAGAATTCTATTAACACCTATAGGTTTTATACGAAAGGATATAGAAGAACTACTAAACTACTTATAAGGGAGTATACAACTATATATAGAAGGGAAAAGGGGCGGAGCTGGGGGTAGGATAAGTAAAAAGCTTTAAGATAAGGTTGTATATAAAGCTTTTCGTAGAACGATTTCTTCGCATTATTATACTACCCCCCTTCTTATAGGCTGATAGTTCCTATCTATACTGGTTTAGGAGGGAATTAGGGCTATTACAGATAGGTTCTAGTATAAAGAAATTTCTTTAAGGAGGTATTTATTAGTAAGAGCTAATATATATAGTTACCTATAAAGATGCGTTTATATATTAATATAATATTAAGTAAGGTTTTTATAGTAAGTATAATTAACCTATATATTAGCTAGTAACTACTATCGTAATAGTTTATTAATATTGCAATTTTGTCGCGTATAGTAATAAGTATTTACTAGCCTTAGTATATTGCTAGGTTACTATTAACTAAGCTTTCTTAACTAAATAATAACTTCTACTCTATATATATTATTATATATCCCTAGAACCGTTAATTATTAAAGTATTATTAACGCCTTATAGAAAAAATTAATTAATATACTACTCTACCCGCCTTCTAAAACTTTTTTAGAGGCCTTTTAGATTATCTACTTTTAGGCTATATATATACTCGCCCGCGGGTAGTATATAATATTTACCTTTTAGTTCCTAAGATTAAAAAAATATAAGTATTATACCTTATAAAATAAAAAGTATAACCCTGTATAAATCGCATCTAATACTAGTAGAATATTTACTACTAACGTACTTATAGATCCCCTTCTACTATAAGGAGGAGTTTCTAGTCCTCTAGGGCTATCTTAAACTATAGGTAATAGCCCGATATATAGGGGATAAGCAGGATAAAAAGGTAGCTTTTAAAGCTATTTCGGAGTCTACTTATAGTCTAGTACTTATAGCCTAGGTTATAAAAAGTTAGAAAGATAGCCTTCTTATAGCTAGTATCTAGGTAGCTTTATTCTACTAGAGTACTAAGTTGCTCTATTAGGTTTCGGCCCTAAAAACTCTAATATCTAACCTTTAAGCTAATATCGCGGCGCTCTCAGGCGGCTAAGAATAAAGTAGGAAAGGTTTAAGGGGAGTCCGGAGGGAAGAAAGGAAAAGGAGAGTAGAGGAAGAGAGGACTAGAGAGGTATCTAACAGCCTACTATCAGATCCTCCAGATTCTATAGAAGAGTAATTTTAGGCCTATAATTTAGTTTTTTAATCTACTACTTAACTCTTATATATTATTATCTACTAGATAATTTATATTCTCTATACTATCTTTATATACCTTAATCTATTTAGTTAGAGCCTTTAAGAGTTTTAGCTAATTCGGATACTTATTATAAAAAGCTTTCAGCTTATAAAGCGAACCTATAAAATTTAAAGCTTTATATTAAACTAGATTGGAATTATATTCTACCTATTTTATATAGTATTTAAGGGTCTTATAATATAGTTTACTAGCTAGTATTTCCTTAACCTCCCACTTTTCTACCCCTTTAATAGCGATAGCGGGTGGTTTCGGAGCTTCTTACCCTAGTAGAGGATCTTAAAGGTTCTTATATAGTAGGTTTAGTACGAAAATATTATATATTCTTAACCTTAGGGGTAGCTGTAAATAGTACGAGTTTCTAACCTATTCTAGTACTTTAAAAGAGCCCTCCTATTAATTAGATAGCTTTTAGCTTAGTTTTTAGACTATAAGGTTTTTAGTATTTAGATAGATTATATTACTAATCTACTAATTAATTAGTTACTAGTAATAGTTAATAATAGATTATATACGATTCTAAGCCTTTTTAATATTAGCCTTTACGGTTTCCTAGGCTATATATATACAAATTACTAGAACTAAAGTATTCTTACAATTTAATTTATCTATTATAATAATAGGATTAATAGAATATTTCTAATCCCAACTCTAATAGGGCTTAAATTTATATAGAATCTAATATAAGGATATTCTAATAGTTATATAGGATAGAGTTATTTATACTCGGTCAATTATAGGTAATAGAAAACTCTAGTTATTTTAGTAGAAGGATATAAAAGAGTACAGTCTCTAATTGATATACTTATTTATAATCTCTATCTATCCGTTAGTTTCTTTATAATAAGTAGTAGATAGTTTAATTTTTACGCCTAAAATATAGTAGAATTCGGACTAGAAACTAGATATAAACTAAGGTCCTTAGTCTAAAATAATAGTTTTAGATATATAGCTAAAGTAGTACATCTATTAAATAAATAATTTAGCTATTCCCTGTACGTTAATTATATAATAGTAGAGAATAGATACTACTTATTTAGATAGGTAATTGATTACTACTATAATCTAATTATATCCGGACTTATCTATAGAGAAATTCTTAAAGTTAATATATAGGTATTATATTAGTTAATTTAGTATAGGAAGTAGGTAGATAAAACCTAGGGTTTAGGTTTATATTAGATAAGCTTTATAGTATAAGATATAATTCTATATATATCGTTTATAAGTAGCCTCTATACCCTTCTAGTAGTACTTCTAAAATAGTAACTAATAGGTTTTAGTAGCGCTTAGGTGTATAGAAGATATTTAGTTATAAGCCTCTTATATAAGTCGTGTATAAAGGCCTAAATCTAATAGAATATATAAGCAATTATTATAGAGGAGTAGTCTATTCTCTATCTAATACTTATAGAGTAAAAGGGTACGTTCCTATATAAAGGAGGCTCGGTTTTCTTATAGTAATATATCGATTAACTCTAGAGAGTCTAGTAATATAACCTACTCCTAGCCTTTAATAATATTTAGTATAACCGCTTAAGTTATTATTTAGATAATATAGAATTAGGCTAATTTAGTATTAATTTAGGGGTGAAGTTAATACGGTCTAAATAGAACTCTTAACTAGTTATTAGTTTAAGCCGCTTTTAAGTTTTCTATATCTTATTCGTAATAACTAAAGATATCCGCTCTAGTATTATTCTTACCTAGAGTATACTCGATTTAGAACTAATACTAAACTAATTCCTTAGTCTAATAAATCTAATAAGTATTAAATACCTTTATAGTTATAAAATATTTAAGTAAGCGATAATTAGTATATACTAGAGTTCTAGTAGCTATAAAAGTAAATTCTACCCTCTATTATTTAAATATAGTAACAATTGCGAATAGTTTCTTATTATAGATCTCCTAGTTTAGTTCTAAACTAGATAGAACCTTACTATAGAATACTATAGGGTACTATTTTCTGTTAGGATATTTCTATAACAGTATTCCTATAACTACTCTATTAGAGGCGTTAGTTTCTATTTTTATTTCTAATATAGAGTTAAAGTAGTAGAGTATAGGTATATTTAATAGGGCTAACTTTAATTTCTTAAAGGTAATATTATATTTTAAAGTCTATATAAAAGAAGTTGTAGGGCTCTATAGTATAATAATTAGCTTTACAACATGCGAGAATTCTAGTATAAACTATTAATAGAATCTAGTAAAACCTAAGAAAGATTTTACACCTATTATAATAGTAGGTAGCTACTAGTTATACAGTACTTCTACCTTCTCTAGATTAACCTTAAAGCCTTTATTTAATAGGATATAACTAAGGTATTTAGTTTGGGTAATATAGAATTTACTCTTCTTAATATTAACTTATAACCCTACTTAATATAATCTCTTAAGAACTTTTTTAACGTAGATAGTATATATTATCTTATCTTCTAAATAGATAAGGATATTATCTAGGTAAATAATATAGAAGTTATCTAGATAGTCGATTAGTATATTATTTATATAGCGCTGGTAAGTTGCTAGACTATTATATAATCTAAAAGGTAGAACTTTATACTTATAGGTTCTATATTAAGTCTGAAAGGTAGTATATTTTTTAAAACTAGAGTCTATTCTAATTTTATTAAAGGCCGCACGAATATTAAACTTAGTAAAGATTACTACCTTAATAGGCCTAGATAGGAGTTTATCTATATATAGTATT
>ML986959.1:3054-18448 GCA_010094045.1 Lojkania enalia | reverse complement strand
TTTAGATTCTTTTAACTAGTATAGTATCTTAAGTAGCTAGTAATTATATCGGGTATAATTTAACAGGCGGAGTTTTAAGTAGTATTACCTAGGCTTTAAGCTATATAGGGGTCGTAAATTAGTTACTTTAGGATCTCCTTTTATATTAGGTTCGAGTAGTTTACAGTCTTTAATAACCGTTTAAATAGCCTATTAGTAGATAATAATACTAGTAGGTTATAAGTATTAAGTTAGGTATTAGTTAGTAGTAAAGACTAGCTATTTATTCTTATAGTCTAGGTTTATATAATACTTATATATCTATAACTATCCTAGAATTAACTAGTATTTTCCTAGTATAATTATATAGAGATATACTATCTCTAAATAGTTTAGGTATTAGAGGGTTAGAATAATTAAGTAGAAGATAATTCTCTTATAGAAGACTTTTCTATTAAAGCCGGTTAGGTATAGATTATATAGAAGTTATATCTTTTAGAGTTTTAGGGTGCGCACGAGGTCTCTATAGATATAACTATAATTAGTAGCTCTAGTATTAATAAGAATATTAATATCTTACTAGACTAGATTTTAATAGATTAAGAAAGGAGCTAGAATCTAGTAGTCTTATAACTATTTTTATAGAGGCTAGTTCTATAGGTATATAGAGATTCGGTATAGACGTAGTCCTAAAAGATAACTTACTTCTAGAATAAACCTTTTAATAATATTCTAATCGGCAAAACTAGCTATATTTAAAAGTAAGAGTAATAGCCTTATTTATAAGATAATAAGCGTATTAAGAATTAGTTAGAGGATTAGTTAGAGGATTGAAAGTAGGATCTATAGGGTATAGTAGGGCTCTGAGACCCTTAACAGATTAATAGTAGAGGGGCGCTGCATTCTAGCGAAATATATCCCTTACTACTATACTTATAATAACGTCTTTTATAGTAGCGCCTTTTTTATTTATTAGAGCCTACAGATATATAGCTAGAAGTATCGAGTTCTATAGTATTTAGGTCCTTCTAATAAGTAGTATAATATTTTAATTATTTGTAATAGTTACTAGATAGATAATATAGGTTAGTATTATATAGGGAAATTAGGTTAGCGTAGTTGTTTAAGGTACTAGGTATTATAATACTAATTATAGTACGGTAGAGCTTATTAAAGAGAGAACGTTAGAGATATATAATTTGTCCGGTCTTATTTAGTTTAGTGTTTACAATCAAGCGTCGGAATTTAGTAAAGTAAGTAGGGAACCTACTTTAGCCTTATTTTAAGGTCTCTAGCTTACTCTATACTATAGTTTCCTTATTCTGGTTGTTATAGGTGGATTTTAAGAAGGCGACTAAGCTATCTATAGAGTTAATACCCTTATCTATTAATAGGTTAACTAATATTACTAGGTCTCGTTCTAGGCGGGAATAGATATATAAAAGGTGGATATATTTAGTTAAGTATTAGTTAGCGTTTTCTTCTAGTTTATAGCAGAGCTTTCTAATAAAATATAAAAGCTCTAAACGTTTACTAGAGAATATTAAAGGGTTAAGTAAATAGTTAGAACGGAAATACGGGTTATACGTAATTTTAGGCGGATTAGAGGTTAACATAAACATCTGTTTAGAAGCTAGAGTTATAAGTTAAATCGGGTTAAAGGCGGGTAATAGTTCTATTACTATTAATATATTAGTAGCTAGTAGAGGGGTAGCCGTTTAGCAGCTACTAAATTCCCTTTATATCGCTTTAAGGTCTAACTTATAGCAGTTCTTCTAGGTTACTAAAGCCTCTACTAGCATCTCGTTCTTCTACTATAAAAAGTCTAGCTTACCCTAAATCTTTTTAAATATGCTAATAAGTGCGTTCTTATCTATAGCATATAATAGTAGATAACATAATATAATATTACAGACGCTTATATATAGTTGGTTAATCGTACTTTAGGTAGTTAACTCTATTACTATATACTATATATAAATATTAAAACGTTATATAAAGAATAGAAATATCTATATTATATAGGTTTTTATAGAAGCTAGGTTTATACTACTATACAGGCTAGCTGGGTTAGTAAAACCTTCCTCTATCGCGGTTAAGATAAATCAGTTATATTCTAGCTAGCAGTTAATAGCTATTACTAGCAGCTGGTTCGGGTATTATAGTAAGGGTAGTATAGGTATAAAGGTGTCGCAATATTACCGTAATAATATCTACTTTAGTATCTACTACCTTAGTATTACTATCTATTCTATAGAAATTTCTAAACTACTTCTTAATCAGTTTCTTAGTATCTAGTTAAAGAACTAGCTTCTTACTAAAGTCTAGGTCTATATATTTTTAGAGCTAGTTCTAGTCCGTACTATCTTTCTATAGAAATAGCTACTATATCTAGTACTCTAGTTTATTAAGAATAACCGTAGCTTTAGTAATAAGTAGGTCTAATTCTATTATCATTTTAATATACTATATCGCGTTAATCTATTAAGATCTCTACTATAACTAGTTTTAAGCTCTTTAGCTTCTTAACTAGCCTAATAATATTAAGATAACTAAAGTTTTAATAAACGAGATATAATTAACTAAACCTATATTAATTAGCTCTAGTCTATCTATATAGAATATAGTAGTAGTTAAAGGGCTTCTAGGCTTATAACTATTAAAGCTAGCTAGCTCTAATAAAGATTAGAAAACTATATCTCTTAACTAGAAATATAAGATATACTATATATATATCTCTAGACCTATTAAAAAGCTAATTATAAATAGCTTAACGTAGTTTATAAGCGAGCTGTTAGTATAAGTAAGCTATTACCCTACTAAGATTTAATCGATTTAATCGTAATAATTATTAACTATATATATATATACTATAGAAAATTATAGTCTATTAGATTATTTAATACCTGCGCTATTAATTTAGTATATTTAAGTATTATAGCTAGGCTGTTTATAGTACCTACAGCTCTATTAAAGCTGGTTACTCTCTTACAGCTAAGTACTCCAATTATAAATTTCCTTATTAATCTACCCCTTAATGTTATTTTAATTAATTATATCCTCACCTACAGCCTTTACTAAAATCTCCTACTTCTATAATCGCTTTCTTTTCTATTATTTTTACTTTATTACTACCTTATTTACTTGCTTAAAGCTCTTAATTTAATTAGCTATCAGCGCGATCGAATGCGTTATTATTATAATACCCTTTTAAAGCTAATTAAAGGCTGCGATAATTAACGTAGATAATAAGTTTTAACATTACTAAATCCTGCTACAAATTATTATTTATTAAGCCTCTAGTTTATATATATTACTAGGTATTTTAGCTTTCTAGGGGGTAGTCTTTAGTATAGATAGTATCAGTATACGTAGCTTAATATTAAGCTTTAATAGTACCGCCTTAAAAGCTTACGCGGATATTAGCTTCTATAATTAATCAATTATAGGCTGTTTTAAAGGCTGGAAGAAAGGTAGTCTTATTAATATAGTTAATATAATCGTGTATTAAGGCTAAGATCTTAGTACTACACTCAGCTAATAGTCTATTTACTATAGCTTATACGCTATCAATTGTAGGCGGAAATCCTCGTAAATCCTGATTAAGGATATAGCTAATAAGTACCTCCTCTTTAGTCTTTATAAGCTTCTTTAAATTCGGCTTATAATTGCGTTGCGCAGCTATTTCAGCGCGTTAAAAGTAGAGAGTATTTTAAGAGTAGCAAAAAGTTATTATAGCGCCATTCTCGGTTGAAACTTAACCTCGATCGATAGCTAAGATTGTAAGGATAATTTATAATTCTTTATAGGTTAATTGTATATTACTATATTAAGCTATTATATATTAATCTAGGTAGGCCGTTAAAAGTTTAGTAAGGTAACAACTTACTTATACTAACAGCTCGCTTGTAAACTATATTAGCTATAATAGTTTTTAAAAAGTAGCTAGTATATTAGTAAGTTTAAAGAATATAACTAGATATTTAAAAAGTCTCTTTTTTATCCTAAATACTATTTTCTATTTATCTTCTTCTTTAATATAGATTTAATAGTATATATTCTAGATATCTAATTTTATAAAGATAGTAGCTTCTTTTAATTAATCTCTTAAGTTATAGTTAAGTAGTAAAAAGTATTAGTCTTTAATTATAATATTATTAAGAGTGCGATAATTAATATATATTTATAAATCTATTATTTCTTTCTTATTTATAAAGAATATAGAGTATACTACTAGTAAACTTAATTTTTAAATCGTTTCTTTCTTTAGATACTTATCTATATATTATTCTAGAGCTTCTACTTCCCTTAGTATTAGATTATATATTAGTCCGTATCCGGGTTCTTTTTCTAGTTATAGTTTAATTTTATAATTATATTCTCTATATTTAGGTAGATATTATAGTAGTTTTTAGAGTTATTCTATTAAGTATTAGTATTCTTTAAATATACTATATAATATATTTCCTATTAAAAATAATTCTTTTACTACTTTCTTTACTATTATAGTAAGTTGTTCTTTAACTAGCTGGCTAGAGTTTTTAAGGATAATTTATCCTATTTACTAGTTTATCTAAAGATTTTCCTTTCTTAATTATAGAATCTCTAGGATAATATTATAGTCGGTAATTTCTATAATTTAGAAAATTTATTTTTATTAGGTTGCTTCTAGGATTTTAAACTCTCCTAATTCTATAATATATATAACTTTCTTCTAGAAGTTTTTTCCCTCTATAATTTAAATTATATAAAATCGTTCTAATTATACTATAAATATTCCTTTTCTAGTAATATAGTTACTAGCTATAAAATTCTTTATTACTCTACTATTAATAAGCATATATACTTTATAGCTGTAATATTATTCTAGTATTATAAGATAGTATTCTCCTATATTCCTATATAGTTAAATTATCTTAGGCTAGTAAGCTATTACTTCTTTTATAGATATATATTTTAGGTATTTCCGTTTTAGATATTTATACTATAGTCTTCCTCTAATATATACTTTAGATAGTAGAAGTCTAAATTTAAGTACTATATAGTTTTAGGTTTATTTTATAACTTCCTATTCTATTATAACTCTTTATTTTATAGAGTTTTCTAGTACCTTATCTTTATTTAGTCGTCTTAGCTATATACCTATATTTTCTTTTCTTTTTTAGTAGGCTTTATATTATTATTTAATATATAATATCTATACTATTTTAAAATATACTAGATAGTATTAGTTTATATAAAGGTTATTATCTTCTCTAATCTAGTAGTTCTATTCTTATTTATATTATAATACCTTTAGTACCTAGTATTTTACTAGTACTTTACTTTATAAGAAGGCTACTACTTTTTATACTATATATACAGCCTTATCCTAATCTATTATATTAAAATATCTTTCTACTACTTTTATCGTCTTTATCTATTTTTAGAAGTATAAGAAACGGATCTCTCTAGGGTAGATATTTTACTATTCTTTATAAACGTTAATAATATCTTATTCTAGTCTATTCTTATTATAGAATTTTATAGGTAGTTCTTCTTATAGAGTAGTTATAGGAGCTGGGGTTCCCTATTTATACTCGATTATTCCTTATTAATATATAAAATATACTCTAGGTATTAGTTTAGATATTAGTACTCTAGTAATAGCTTCTTCTATTTATAACGGGGTATTTATTTCTTTATCCTTATCTAATTCTTCTTAAACTTCTTCTAGCTATCTTTTTATATATTCTTATATTGCTGTAAGTTATATTTTCTTCTAAGACTAATATTCTATAGTTTCTTTAAGTTGTTAATATATTTAATACTTATCTTTATTATAGAAGAACTAATATAGGGTTCTGTATTTTATAGTTATAGCTAGTTTTTCTTTACCTACTTCCTGCGGTTTATCTTCTATAGGCCGGTTTTTCTTTTCTTTCTTTTTACTTTAGTATTCATTTACTATATATCCTAGTTTCTAATAATTATAGTACTTGATATCTTTCTTTTAAGTTTTTCTTTCTTAAGTTACCTATAGCTTAGGCTTCTTTTCTCTAGTAGCGCTTAGATCTATAAGTCCGTCTATATTAGCAGCCCTTACTAAAAAACGTACCTATTAGTAGTACGCTTATTTTTCCTTATTTTTAAACTAGTATAGTTTATTATTAATTCTTTTTACTAGTTAAAAATATAATACTAGATCCTAAAGTTATTCTATATATATTATTATCCTTCTTATTTCTATTTTTAATATTTTATAGAACTTTACTATTATATTATAGTCGTTCTATACAACTTTATTTAAGAGCTGTTAAAAACTTGATATATATAAGGTAATAGATTCTAGTTAAACTAGGTTGTAGAATCTATCTTCTACTACTTATACTTCGTTAATATCTCTAAATACTAGTTTAAGTTTCTATTAGAAGTATACTAGGCTTATAAATATTATCTTAGTTTTACTTTTCTAGTATTCTTCTATATAGTTCTTAAAATCTATTAGAAAGAACTAGAACTAGTTAAGGGGTTTACCTGTTAAGTAGGCTCCTATAAATAGTACTTTCTTATTCTTATATTAGATAATATCTAAATTAGCGTTAATATAAATTCTTATTACTACTAGAAATCTTTTAAATTTAGATCTAGTTCTATTAAACTTATTAAGTAGTACTAACTTAATTTATTACTAATAATATATTATTAGTAGTACTCTTTTAACTTACTTAAGTTTCTAGATAATTCCTATAAATTCTATTCTTTACTTACTATTAACTATTCTTTATATTTCTTTAAAACTTTTAAGAAAGCTATTTTAAGTCTTCTTTAGGCTTCTTATCTATTTATCTACTAGAACTAGCTATTCTTATTATTATATTAATTTGTTCTATATTCTTATAAATATAGTTATTATATCTACCTTTAAAGAGGTAGTCTTACTAGTTAATCCTAATATTCTGCTTGCGTAAGTTTCCTATATTACTTACTAAAGGTATCTCTTTTCTTATAACTAGAGTAGTTTAATTAGTCTTACTTCTTTTAGCTTTATAAGGGTAGTTAAAGTATAATAGCCTCTAATTAGCTAGGTATAGGATAGAGTAATAACTAAGAGTAATTATATAACGTATCTTATAAGCGAGCAGCCTATATAAACGAGCGGTTTACTCTATTACTAAAATATAATACCTAAGCTTTTAATAATAATATAATAACAAAATAATAAGAATACAGCCTAAAACGAGAATTAAGTAAACTTAACCCTCTTAGCTATTAAAAGAGGTTAAATAAATAGTAAAAGACGTACTATTTTAATATTTAATATAATTTAAACGACTATATACTAATAATATACTAGAATCTGCTTATAGTATAATTATAAGCCTAATTTAAAGAGACTAACAAAACTTAAAGAGGAGGTTATTATTTAATATATATTTAACCTAGATTCGTAAGGATTTACGCCTATTTTAGCTACTATATAAAATATAGCTAATAGCTTACTTATTAAGCGCGGTATAGGCTAGATTAGTATATATTAACTTAGGAACTTTATTAGACGTACTCCTAAACTTAAAATACGACTAAATTAGCTTTATAATTATTAAAGAGCTTTATATAAAAATCTTAAGATAATTAAAGGCTAGTTTAAGCTTATATAATATATTAGGGAGAAGTATAGTATTATAGATAAGGATATATATAACTTTAACAAATCTAGCTTTTAAATAGGTATTATCTTATTATAACTAGTTGTTATAAATATAGAGAGATATAATTAACTAAAGGTAATTTAATTATGTAATTATAAATAGATTTTAGTAATTTAGAGGATTAATACTACTAGCTAGGCATTCCCACCCTTTATTATTATTGCTAGCTACTACTATCTCTCTACCTAGTATAAAGGCGATAATATACCTAAAAACTAGGCTATTATAGTTAATAAGAACGGCTAGATAATAAATAAACTTAGTATTTAGTAGTTAAAGTACTTTTATAGGTATATAAAGGATTATATAGTAGACGCGCGTTAACTACTAATCTTTATAAGCTATAATAGCTATAACTCGCTTAATTTCTAGAAACTCTGCGAGGAATAGGATATTATTCTACTCTATATACTAGCTTATTTATTATACCTATTATAGCTACTAGATATAGGCTACTTCTTACTATTAAAGCGTATATATAGAAATTAGATCTTAGTCTTAATATATAATTATATTAACTATATTATAAAACTTAAATTCTTTCTAATCTTTAAAGCTACTTTTAATATATTAATTATAAAGAATAATATCTATATAAGTTTTTAAAGAGCGAGTTTAGTTCTATTTAATCTAGAAGTAGTACTTTTAAAGCTTAATATAAAGCTTTATACGCTAATACTACTAGTATAAGATAATACTCTATAGAAAGTAAAAATACTAAATAATATATATAAGCTAGAAGCTCAATTAATATTAATTTATAATCGGATTTAAAGGAATATAAGTTTTTCGCTAGCTTCTATTATTAAGAAGCTAAATCAGCTTAAAAAAGGCTCTATAAAAGCGATATATCAGATCGGGTTAATATATAATAAAATCGTCAGCCTTTAAGAAGTAAATAAAGTAGTAATAAAACGGAAATAGTAGAAAAAAAGGTAGATTTAAGCGTAAGGGACTCTAATAAAAATATAAGAAAAGATAATTATTACTAAAAAGGATAATAAGGAGAAAACTCGGGCTATAATATGCTAATTTAGGGTATAATTAGGTACGAGTAAACAGCGTAAAACGTGCTGTAGCTACTATAGTAAAACTAGGCATAATTCTTATATATGCTAGAAAGATATAAAGGTTTCTATAGAATAATCGCGCAAGTTATAAATTGCTATTATATTACTTAGTTGTTAAACTATATATATATAAAGGTTAAAAAAGTTAATAGAGTAGACTACTTATTTATATAAGCTGCTTACTTATAAAGTATATTATTATAGGAGATTATTCTTATAGACTTATAATAGAAGTATATAAGTAGAGTATATAAAGGATATTTAAGTTAACTATAAAAAGTTATAAAGATTAAAATTATAAAGTTATTAAATATAATTTAGTCTTCCTACTATTTCTCTTATTTAGTTACTTTCCCGCGATTAAGCAGGCTTAGTAACTTAGTCTTAACTAAGCTGCTAAGTTATTTACATAACTTATCCTATTTACTTACCTATATAGAGTCCTATACTTTAATTAGCTCTAGTTGTAAAGGTCCCGGCCTATAGCTCGGTCCTGTTTCTATGATGCTATAATAGCAGTTACCTTTATACGACCCTATATCTACCTGGACTAAAGCAAGCGAATAACATATATCTTACCACCGTATACCTTCTCTTCTCTTTCTCTAACTTTAATAATAATGGATTCTTATTATGTCTAATTCTATTGTATCCTCAGACCTTCTTAATTTGTTAAAGCTTATACTACACCAGATTCTATCTTAACTACTAAGTAGACCTGCTACCGTACGAAGTTATAGACTAAAACGGACTAGTAGAACAAGGATTTAATATAGCGACTGTATAGAGACAGTTCGCTAAAATAGCAGCTAGGCTGGAATGCCTAGAGAAAGAAAAGTAGTAATAGCAACTTAAAAGAACAAGCTTTTATCGGAAGCTTAAAGAGCAACTGAATAAGTACTCGGCCCCTAAAAGAAGCGTCTCGCCGACTATACTATTAATAACTACTAAGCCTATTCATACAAAAGCTATATTTAATAAGCTAGACAAGTTCTAAAAAGACTATAAAGCGTACCCTATTTAGAAAAGTAGTATAAAGACTAAGATCCGTATTAACAGTTTATCTATAAGCTTAATAGATATAATAGTAGCAGCCTATATAATATTATTTTATAAGAGCGATACTAGAATATACCTTTAGTCGTACGAAAAATATATTACTATAGATACCTTTACTTACAATAAATTCTAGATAATTATAGACATATAATATAATAACCTCTACTATTAGAAACGAGCTGAGATTAAATTTAAAACCCTAAAATAAGGTAATAAAACCTTTATTAAATTTCTAGTCGAATATAATCGTCTCTCTATAGAAGTATTATACGACTCTTACCTAGACTAAGTTAAGATATAAGATCTAAAAGGGAAGATTTATCCTAAGCTCCGCTAATTAATAATTAGTAGTATTAGTAAGGAAGACCTTATATTATACGCGACCTTCATACGAAAACTTTATATTCTTAATAACTGTTTTAAAGCAGCTAAACTTAATAGCACTTTTATAGAGTCCTTTAGTAGGGGGAAGACTAGTTAGATAAGGGACAGCTAGGGACAGCTACTTACGCTACTCCTGCAACCACAACTATTAGCTACTATTAACGATACTATAGACTAGACATTAATAGCTAATCGTAGACTTATATAGCGCCTAGATATAAAGCCTCAGCTACTAGAGAAGATAAAAAATATTACCGAGAAAGAGCTAAAGGCTTAAAAATAATAGAATACCTATTTTACCTACAGAAATAGGGGTTACTTCGTCTAAAACTACTACTATACTCCGCTTAAGAGTAGTATATAGTTTAATTAGGTTTGTATAATACCGCTAGAACCTATTTAGTATAATAAGGAATATAGAGATATCGCTTAAGCTAATAAAATAGGAAAAGTATTACTCTAAATAGAAGTCGGCGCTTAGAGCTATAAAAAGAGCAGGCGAATAAGTAAGTACTAGATAAATTTGATTGATTTTAGATGACTAGCGCTCTATTTACAGCTCCTATACTACTTAATAATACCTTTAGCCTTCTCGCCTTAATAGATAATAGCTGTAACTTATATATAATAGTCGAGAAAAGGATTATATAAAAGACTAGACTAGAATACCTCCATCTTCTAATACTATTAACAGCCTTATTATTCAGCAACTTCTCGGCTAGAATTATTAAGGAGGTAGCTATTATCGACTTACTAGATATAGGCGGGAGTTAGATAGGTCTAGGTCGGGTATTTACTTATATAGTCCTAAAGATAGAAGGAGATTATAGTATAATCTTAAGACGTTTATAGAGGTAAAGCAAGGACGTAATTATTAACCTAAAAACGGAAATCCTATATATTTATAGAACGGGGGTAATTATACAAAATTAGGAGCTTTAGAAGTAGTAATATACAGCTAATATTACCTAAATCTTAGTATATACTTTCTCTACTATAGTAAAACGCTATAGGAGATATCTATAAAATTTTCTTACTAAGCTACCCCGCATTTTTACTGTTAGTATAGCCGATATTTAGAAGGCTCTGGAAAATAAGCTAAAGACGGACCCTTATATAAAACTCCCTAAAGAATATATATAGTAGCTCTATACCTTTAATTAATAGGAAGCCGATAAGCTACTACCTTTAAGACTAGAAGTAGACTATATAATCGAGCTGGAAGGGAAAGATAGAAACCCTCTAAGGATCCCCTTAGGTTCTTTATATAGAATATTATAGGAGATACTCCTTATCTTTTAGAAGACCCTAATAGAGCTCCTTAATAAAGGATTTATTCGGGTTAGCAACTCCCTAACTATAGTACTAGTCCTGTTTATACGAAAACTAGAGGGTGGCCTCTACTTCTATATTAACTACCGCGCCCTGAACGCTATTATATAGAAAGACTGCTACCCTCTACCTCTAATCTAAGAAACGTTAAATTAAATTAGTTAAGCTAAATAGTTTATAAAACTTAATATTATTACTATATTTAATAAAATCCGAATTAAAGAAGGAGACGAGTAGAAGATAGTATTTATAACCTGCTATAGTTTATATAAGTAGCTAGTTATACCCTTCGGCCTTATAAATACTCTAAGTACCTTCTAATAGTATATTAATTATATAATCTAGGAGTATTTAAGCGACTTTATCTTAGTATACTTAGATAATATTCTTATATATATAGACGGCTCCCTATAAAACTATTAGCGTTACGTTAAAGTAATCCTTTAAAAGCTAATAGATGCTGGCCTTTAACTTAATATTAATAAGTGCGAATTTAAGGTCCGTATAATAAAATATCTCGGCTTTATTATTAATACGGAAAAAGGTATCTAAATAAACTTATAGAAAGTTAAAGTAATCTAAGACTAAAAAGCTCCTATATTAGTTCGCGGTATATAGAGCTTTTTAAACTTTATAAACTTCTACTACCAGTTTATTAAAGAATTTTCTAAAGTAGTTACTCTACTAACAGCTCTTACCTAAAGAGAATAAGAGAAGAAATAGTTTCAACTTAATAATTAGGTACTTACCACCTTTAATTACCTAAATCGATGCTTTATATAAACGCTAGTATTAGTCTAGTATAACCCTAAAAGGGAAACGATTCTAGAATATAATACCTCTAGCTAATATACTAGAAGTATATTTCTATAATATAATAATAAAGGAGTTCTACGACCTGTCGCTTTTATATTAAAGTAAATACTTCCTATAGAGTATAACTACCTAATCTATAATAAGGAATTACTAGTAGTTATATAATACCTTAAGAAATAGAAGAAGTCTTTAAAACTATTTACGCATTTTATAGTTTATATAGATTATTACAACTTAAAATACTTTACTAAAGTATAGAGGCTCTCTAAGTACTAGGCGAGGTAGGCGGTATTTCTTACCTAGTTTAACTTCTAGTTTAAATATAAGCCGGGTAAGCTTAACATCCTAGCTAATACTTTCTTATGTCGCGATTAGGATCTTTTAAAAGAAGCTAATAATAAGTAGATCTAAAGAAGGATTAGCTAACTCTTTAGACCGTCTAATTTTAAAGATAGGGTTTATATAGCTCCTATACGAACTAGAAACCAGCGTACTAAAGATACTCCTAATAATTAGATAGAGGTAGTTGCCCCGGAAGATTCTATATTAGGGGAGGAATCTATAGACGAAGGGGAGTCTATAACTAAAATATTATACGAAGAGTAGTAAATACTAATAGAAACCTTATAGTAAGATGTTTAAGAAAAAGATAAGACGTATACTACACTTCTCTATACTACTAAAGTAGGGGAGAGAATACTTCTAGAAACCCTCTGTTACCTTAAGATTAGCCTATCTAACCTCTTAGTTCTAGGAGATAGATTAATATAGAGAGAACGCGCTTAGGTTCTTAAGAGTGAGTTACTTCGTATAAAGCTAATCTAAGAGACTTATAACTCTTACTTAACTAGCTACTCTAGTAAGAATATTACAATCGGGTTAATATTATAGCGCTACTTTTAGCCTAGAATAGTAGCGGATATTAAATGCTTTATATAAAATTGCCACTTCTATAGTAGGAATACAGTTTAGCGTTCTAGAAAAAAAGGCCTACTGCATCTTTTTCTAGTCCCTAAGAGGGTATGGTTAGAAATTTCAATAGACTATATTATTAACTTACTAAGAACCGTATATAGTAATAAGTATATCCTTATTATTACGGACTATTTAAGTAAAGAAGTACTCTTTATCGCCGTCCTAAACCTTAAGAGCTAAATATTAGCTAATAAGTTTATCGAGTATTTTATAGTATATTATAGGCTCCTATAAGTAATAGTCTCTAATAGAGGAGAGTAGTTTATATAAGGCGTATAGGTACGCGTCTACCGAATTCTTAAGATTAAGTAAAGGCTATTAACAGCATACTATCTAGAGACCGATAGAAGTATTAAGCATATAAATTAGCTACTTAAAGAACTTCTCTACTACTATTATAACTACTACTAGAATAACTAGGATCTATAGCTACTACTAGCTCAGATTACTGTTAGTACTAGGGACGCTTCCTCTATAGGAGTTAGCCTATTCTTTCTTATTTATAGCTATTATCTAAACTTGGGAGAGTCTATATAACTAGAAGAAAAGCTATTAATAGAGTAGTCTAGAGACTCTATTTATATAGTAAAATAGATTATTAGTAAACTAAAAGACTGTATTAAATTCGCGCAAGTAATAATAGCCTATATATAATAGTAGTAGTAAGAAATTTATAATTATACAAGGGATTCTATATTATAATACTAATTAGGGGATAAAGTTTAGCTTAATATATATAATATTAAAATAGACTCTATAAGGAAAAAGAAGCTCTATAAACTCTATTAATAATATATAGTTATTAAAACTATTAGACGAAATATATACGAACTAGACACCCTATTAGGAATTTATAATGTCTTCTATATAACGCTACTTCGCCCTATTACTTAAGACCCGTTACTAAGTCAAATATAGAACAACTATTAACCAGCGTTAATCAGCGTTAGAAATAAAGATAAATAGGAGCTTGAGAAAATCTAAGACGTACGAGTGATTAATAAGAGGGAAGGCGGCCTAAAACGGCAGTTCCTTTATAAGTAGACTAGTTATACTATACCCTTATAGAACGACTAGGGCGGCTATAAAGATACAATCGCTCTAGGAGAATTCGAACGGAATACGGGGCGGAACTTTACTAAAGAACTACTTGTCCGTACAACTCAGCACTAGAGGAAGAAGAGGAGGAGGAGGGAAATATTGTAAAGGTCCCGGCCTATAGCTCGGTCCTGTTCCTGTGATACTATAATGGCAGTTGCCTTTATGCGACCCTATATCTACCTGGACTAAAGTAAGCAAATAATATATATCTTACTACCGTGTACCTTCTCTTCTCTTTCTCTAGCTTTAACAATAATGGATTCTTATTATATCTAATCCCATTGTATCCGCAGACCTTCTTACTAGTATAAAAGCGTCTATAATAAATATAGATACTTATATAAAATAGAAACTCTATAATTTAGTTTTTAAAACTATTATTAATAAAACTTTAGTTTATAAAACTCTTATATAATATATTTTTAAGTAATAACTTCTCTTTTTAATTATTAAATCTCTAGTATTTTATACCTTTATATAAGTATTAAATCTAACTACTAGTTAATAAATTTCTACTTTATATAATATATAGTATAAGCGAGCTAATTACCTAAGTAAGCTGATTATAATACTAAGACTATACTAAAATCGTAACTACTTTTCGTAAAATATTATACTTTCTTATATTCTATTATACTATATAATATAGTAGCCTATTCTTCTATATCTATAGTATTATTTTTATACGTCTACGAGTTATATCTAGCCTTACTATACTACTTACAGTATCTTTAAGTTAGCTAGCCTCTATTAATATACGCCTTCTTCCTACTCTTCTTTCTATTAATACAAGTGCTAAACTCTTTTAGAGTAGTTAATTAAGTACCTTCTTTAATTATTAGGTTGCCTTTCTTCTATATATACTTTCTTTTATATAATCGACGTTATATAGCAGCCTTATTAGCTACTTAAAGCTTAGTAACCTAAGCGCGTAATAGTACGTTTTTATATATTATATATATAGTACCCTTTATAAACTATTTAAAC
>ML986958.1:0-18859 GCA_010094045.1 Lojkania enalia | reverse complement strand
CAAATTCTTTTAGATGTACTTTTTAAATTCTTCTCTTTATTCTCAGTTTAAATTATATATTAGACTAGGTTTTAGTTTCTTTTTATCTTTAATAATAATCTTATAGTTATACTCCTTGTATTTGGGTAATTCTCTATTCTCTACTTATTTATATAGCCCTGTAAATTCGCTATAATCCTCTTAAATTTCTTAAAATATACTATTGTCTTATAGTTCTTTATATACTTTTTAAACTACGATAATATCTAGCATCTATTTTATCTTCTTAAGATATCTAGCTATTATAGTTACTAATACTCTCTATATTAACTGTAGACCCGAGGAACACCTTACCCTATACTATCCTACTACCCGTTCCGTTTTAGAGCGGCTCTATAGCCTATAAACTATCTCTTACTACTAATCTACTCTAGAATTATATTTAGCTAGCTAGTTTATACCTAGTAATATATTAAATTTTCCTTGGTTTATAATATTAATACTTCTTATATTAATATATCTTACAACATTAAGCGCTTACTTCTTAATTTCTATTAATACAACTTCTCTATTATAGTCTATTAACTTATCGTCTACTAGGTATATTCTATAAGGTACTACTTTTTCCCTCTATTCTATATTATTCTTATAAACCTATTACGCTGATATAAATATATCTAAAGTTCTACTATTAAGTAGTACTCTAAGCTTTCTTCTATTAAATTCTACTTAGAGTACTATATATAAAAGTACTATACTAGTAACTCTTCTAACAGCTTTCTTATCCGGTTCTTTAATATAGCTATTACCTTAGGGGCTACTTAGTTTTTTAACTAAAATAGGAAGAACTCTACCTTCTTCTTCTCTTCTCTATATAGCGGACATCTATCTATACTATATCTTATCTATAGTTCTTAGGTATAAGCGGCCTTTACCTATTTACTATATATCTTATACTTCTATTCTAAGAAATACTATTACTATTTAATTAGTTAGTAATCTTTATCTAATCTTTACTATTTAAGTACTCTAAATATATTTTAATAGTACTAGTATTTAACTATATATTATTTCTAGTTTAAAGCTTTATATTCTTCTAAATATATATTATCTTTAAAATATTCCTTTTCCTTAAATATATTTACTCCTATTATTTTATAAGCTGTAATATTAAGTTACTCTTTAATATCTCCCTACATCTCTCTTACCTCTAAAACTAGCTTCTTCAGCTTTTTAACTTCTACAACGATTTTACTAAACCGGTATAGATACTCTATTCTAAGGTAAATTAGACATCTATAAATCTAATAATACCTATTTTCTATATAATTCTCTATCTTATTTTAAGATAGTAAGATTCTCGGTAATAATTATATATCTATTTTTAGCTACACTTCTAGCTTTATCTTAATACTCTTATATATTAAGTAATTATCCTAGTAACAGCTAGCCTAATCTTTTTTATAGCTGTTCTTATAGAGTAGTATATATTTCTCTCTCTTACTCTTCGCCTATTTTATAGGGTAGCTTTAATATATTTCCTATATATACTCGAATATTTCCTTATCTATAATTTTTTCTACTAATTTTACTACAGCTTTTAATATATTTTAACTGTCTTAGAACGTTACTTCTTTAAATAGTATATTCTAATATTTCTAGAGGTATAGTTTATTTAATATATTTTATTATAGATCTAGTATTTCTTTTACTTTATTCTTTCTAGAATTAATATACTATTAAGTTTTAGTATATCTAGTAGATATTCTATATATTAGATAACTACTACTACTCTTTTTAGCTGTAGTCAATAATTACTTCCTTTTTTTACTAAACGGTATATTCTATATCTATTATCTATATAATATATCTAGTACTGTATAGAATATTAGTATCTATTAATAAATTATATAGTTATTATCTAGACTTCCTTCTTCTTATTTAGATATTCTTTTATATAGTACCCTTTCTATCTATATAGAAAATATACTTCCTTCTTAAGCTTTTCTTTTTTAAGATTACTTATCCTTAATTATTAGTAGTTCTTTCCCTTATCCTTTTTAACTTTTCCTAGAACTATTAGATTACTATCTTATAGTACTATCTTATTTTTCTTTCTAGTTAGTATAAATATTTACGGCTAAGACTATTTTTCTATCTTCTATTTATATTAACGGTTATTAATTCTAACTACTAATTCGATTATTTCTAATAGTTTTATTAGCCTTTCTTCTCTAGCTAGGTTATCTTTAACCTTATCCTTAAGCCCTTTATAGAAGATTCTTACTAATACGCTATTATTCTATTCTAGTCTAATATTAAGTCTTTAAAACTTTATAGTATAGTTTATTACTCTTCTAGTCTAGGTTAGCTTTAATAGTTTTCTTTATACTTTCTATTTTATATCTACTTTTCTAAAGATATTTCGGACCTTATCTTTAAATCCTTTCTAGCTCTTAAAGAGTTTATCTATAGATTCTCTAGTCTTCTTTATATTACCTCTATTCTCCAGCTAATTAGCTATAAATAGTTTAATTTATACTAGTAGTATCTCTTCTATATTTATTATTATAGCTAAGATCTTATTCTTATCTAGAAAGAAGGTTGTACTATTAAACCTAAAGTATAGCTCTATTAATATAAGAAAGAGGTTAATATATTTTTTCTTACTATTAAACTTTTTTAATAAAGCTATTTTAGCTTATATTTATTATTTAGCTTTAGCTAGGTCGGCTCTAACTATAGCTAGCTTATATTATATCTATATAATATAAGTCTCCTATTTCTATACTTTTTATACTATAATTTCTTCTAAGGCTTATAGCCTTTAGGTTATTATAACTTAACTTTACGATGTAATAGATATCTTTAAATAGTTCCTATTCTCTTAATATTAGGTAGTTATTATATTACTAACCTATATACTACTAGTATATATAATAACCGCTGCTGTAGTTATATATATACTAGAGTTTATTTACGTTAGATTAGTTAGAGGTAGTAACTTTAGTAAAGAGAGAGTATTAGAATCACCTAGTCTCTAAGTATAACAAGTATATTTAGAAGTCTAACGTGGTAACAAGATAAATCTACAAGAATAACTATACAGGACTTAATCTACTAAGAAGATCTTCCGTCTTATATAGTTAGGTCTAAGACCGCTAAGCCTAGCTTGTCAGGTCTGTTAGGTCCGTCAGGTCTATTCTGCTATACCTGATACTTCTGCCATTATCACGTGCATAGGTTGTACCATGCTTTATCGTCCAGCCAATCATCTCCCCAGTTCCCGCAGTCCCACTGCTCGCTGTCTGATAATTGGTCCTTAACATGCTTCTGCCTATTATTACCTTGTTGGTCCTCGTCCGAGTCGACCTGCACAGTGGCTGATGTTGGATTAAGCCCTAGCCATAGAGGCGGTGCCTCTTAGCGTTCTGTGTTCATAACATAGAAGTACGTAAGTAGAGTATATAAAGGATATTTAAGTTAACTATAAAGAGTTATAAAGGTTAGAGTTATAAGGTTATTAAATACAATTTGGTTCCCCTACTATTCTTCTTGCTCAGTCGTGGCTTAATGAGTGAGCGGACTCAGTGGCTCAGTCTCGACTGAGTCGCTGAGCCGTTCACGTGACTGACCCCGCTCGCTTAACCATATAGAGTCCCATGCTTCAATAGGTTCTTGCGCGAGGGTATCCGTAACACTACCAGTCGGCCGAGCTGTGACTTAAAGCTATAAGATATTACACTAATAAAACACGTTAGTGGCAGCAGCTAATAAAAAGATTTACAGAGGTGAGATTATAAGGGAGTGACCTATCGGCTTGTCGTTCGCATGTCCGCCGGAATATGTGTTCTATCCCCTGGTGATATCGAAGACGCGATCCGAAGTCTATTGAAAGTAATACTAAGCGGATTAGGTAGGATAGCTTATTTTGCGCAAAAAGTGCGACCTGCCCGGGTGCCTCTTTTTAGCACGACGACGCACGGTACCCAAGATCATCATCGCAGTTGCATACTCGCAGAAGAAGGGGCTAGATCAACTAGCAGAAGATTATCTTACGGACTCGGATGCTAGCGTGCGGGTTGTTATGGGCCGAACATAAAAGTATAGCCAGTCCTTCTCGCCCACGTCGACTCCCTACTCCTCAGCAATTTAGCTCTCTCTAGGTGTCCAAACTGTGCAGCAACACCAAGAGCACTCGTGCCATCCTCGTCACCTCCACGATTGCCAGCCCCGCTACTTGCTTAGCCACTTGACTATTACTTGACGAAGCGCCACACATGTGGAGTACAATTAAGGCATTGTGGTTACGCCTTAAAGGCCAATTCCCTGCGATCCCTCCAAATAGTGCACGGATTGAATCGCCAAGCGCCACGATGTCGCTTAGCAAACCAGTAGTGAATGACGTAAGGCACAAAGAATGGCACAGATGGGAAGTCATGTATGCCGCCTTCGAAACTCCTATCTGCGGTTCCAAACACTAGGGGGGCAATTCGATACTAAGACACGAGTTAGTGACATTAATGAACTTGCATATAGGTCAAAGTACGTCTAACATTATCTGTAACCATGAGGGTTTTTTCGAAACGCTGATAAGCTTGCCGTATACGCCCGCTATCGAAAATGTCGAGACTTCGCAAAGTTTCAATTTCGTCATGCAGATGTCGAGTTAATGGCTCCGCAAAAACTTCGATGAGGCTCCTAATCTTCCGTCCGTCATAGTCTTCGGAAAGACAAGTCCGTGAGTATTCATGAAAAAGGTCAAATCCCGGCGTGAATGCTCGATGTTGCTCTATGTTCCGTTCCATGATTCCTTTGACATCGGATATCACCTCTATGCTCGGAAAGAAAACCTTTTCTTCGGCATCGTGGTGGTGGTGCATGGATTCACACCAGCACTGGCAATATGTCAGGAAGTCTCGAGTTACGTCCAGGTCTTCACGCGGTATGTGCGTCGCTTGGAGGTAGATGGAGTTCAACCCTCGGAGAATGCCATTGTGGGCAAGTGCCATCTGCGTTGCAACATAGTATGCCGCGTGGGAAGACTGTGGGGATACATTAAGTGATGCAAAATCTCAGCAGAGGAATGACAAACGTACATCTTTTGAGAATGGATCAGTACAAATAAGAGAATACGGCTTATCTACCCACTGAGAAGACATCCTGGTTCGTATAGTAGAACCACAATTTCACAATATCAGGATGCTAACGATACATATACTAAAAGAAAAAATACTCTAAAACTGCCGTAACAGTCTTCTTACCTATAGGAATCCTAGCAAATCTATAAATATATTTTTTTTATGTTTACTAATCGCGGTAGAACTTGATTCCGGATTAGTAATTAGTATAATATGAGTGTCACGGACGCCTACGTGCATTCGGTCAATCGCACTCTAGGCAGTCAACTCTATTGCTACGTACTACGTGTGAATATCAAGACGTTGCGTGAAGGACAGATATATCTACATTGTGCAGGTTTTTATAGAGGCTAGGTCTGCGCTGCTGCACGGACTAGCTGGGTCAGCGAAACCTTCCTCTATTATAGTTATGTCGAGTCAGTTATACTCTAGCTAGTAGCTGGCAGCTGGTTCGGGTATTATAGTAGGGGTGGTGTAGGTGTAGAGGTGGTGCGGTATTACTATAATAGTACCCCCTCTTAATTATAAGCTTCTATAAGTTAGATCTTCGTATTATATCTAGGTTATTTATATTAAGTAGTAGTTATTATTACTAGTATTAGTTAGAATTATAGGCATATTAGTATAATTAGTTATTATTATATAGTAGTACTATACTAGAAATTAGATTAGATTATAAGTATATTAGTAAACTAGTAGTTAATAGTAATACTATATTAAAAATTAGATTAAATTAATTTATATAAATATTATTATATTAGAAATTAGTAGTAGTTTTATTATAAATTATATTTTTAATATATATATTATAGTTTAAATTTTCTTATTATTATTTTTTTAATAATAATAATTTTTTCTTATATTTAAAATTACTTTTTTTCTACTATTTATATTTTATTACTAATTTATTTACTTTTTAAAAGCTAATAATTTTTTTATATATTATTATAATTTAATATATTACTTTTATAAAGCTTTTTTAACCTAATTTTATTTTTAAATAATAAAAGTTAGTAAAAAGTTTAAATCTCTTTAAATTTAATTATAAATTAATATTAATATAAAATACTATTAAATAAACTAAAATTTCTTAATAGTAAATATAATAACTATAATATATAATATATTATAAAGTATTATTTAAGTAAAAAGTTTAAAAGGCTAAAAAAGGGGTATAGAATAATATTTTATAAAAGAGAAAGGGATATATATCTTTAGAAAATAATTTTTAAGATTTAAAAAAATATATATTTATATATCTATATAATTTATAGATTAATTAAATTAGAGTTAAAAGAATTTTATAAAAGATTTAAAGTTTTAAATTTAAAAGATAATTCTAAATAATCTATTATAAAGCTTACTTTCTTTTTAAAAAGTTAATCTAGTCTTATAAATATTAAATTAAAGATTTAAAGTTCTTTAGTATTATATTTTTTATATAACTATATATATATAACTTATAATATAAAATATTACTAAATAAGCTACTCTATTAAATAAACTAGAATTTCTTAGTAGTAAATATAATAACTATAATATATAATACTTTAACGCCTATAAAGAGATAATATTTTATAAGAAGATAGAATTAAGTTTATTATTTAAATATATAAAGCTAGCTAATTATAATATTTTATAGCTTTAAGTTACGGGTTAATAGTATAGAGTTACCTAACCTAGGGTTAAAATAGCCGAATCGCACTCTATAGGGATAGTATAACAGCGTAGGTAAAATAATAGGTCCAAATGCGGTACGAATCTACTTAGAGGTATATAGGAGTACGTAGGGGTTTAGGGACCTAGAAATTCTATTAACACCTATAGGCCTTGTACGAAAGAATATAGAAGAACTACTAAGCTACTTATAAGGGAGTATATAACTATATACGGAAGGGAAAAGGGGTAGAACCGGGGGTAGAATAAGATAAGCGAAAAGCTTTGGGATAAGGTTATATATAAAGCTTTTCGTAGAACGATTTCTTTGTATTATTATACTACCCTCCTTCTTATAGGCTGATAGTCCCTATCTGCGCTAGTTTAGGAGGGAATTAGAGCTATTATAAATAGGTTCCAGTATAAAGAAATTTCTTCGAGGAGGTATTTACTAGTAAGAGTTAATATGCGTAGTTGCTTATAGAGATATATTTATTAACGTAATATTAAGTAAGGTTTTTATAGTAAGTATAATTAACCTATATATTAGCTAGTAACTACTATTATAACGGTTTATTAATATTGCAATTTTGTCGCATATAGTAATAAACGTTTACTAGCTTTAGTATATTACTAGGTTGCTGTTAACTAAGCTTCCTTAACTAAATAATAACTTCTACTCCGTACGTATTATTACGCGTTTCTAGTACTATTAATTATTAAAGTATTACTAACGCTTTATAGAAAAAAATTAATTAATATACTATTCTACCTACCTCCTAAAGCCTCTTTAGAGGCCTTTTAGATTATCTACCTTTAGGCTACGCGTGTACTTACCTATAGGTAGTATATAATATTTATCTTTTAGTCCCTAAGATTAAAAAAATGCGAGTATTATACCTTATAAAATAAAAAGTACAACCCCGTATAAATCGTATCTAATACTAGTAGAATACTTACTACTAACGTACTTATAGATCCCCTCCTACTATAAGAAGGAGTTTCTAGTCCTCTAGGGCCATCTTAAACTATAGGTAGTAGTCTAATATATAGGGGATAAGAAGAATAAAAAAGTAGCATTTAAGGCTGTTTTAAAGTCCGCTTACAATCTAGCGCTTATAGCCTAGGTTGTAAGAAGTTAGAAAGATAGCTTTCTTACAGCCAGTATCTAGGTAGTTTTATTCTACTAGAGTACTAAGTTACTCTATTAGGTTTCGGCTTTAAAGGCTCTAATATTTAGCTTTTAAGCTGATATTACAGCACTCTTAAGCGGCTAAAAACGAGGTAAGGAAGGTTTAAAGGGAGTCCGGAGGGAAGGAAGGGGAAGGAAAGTAAAGGAGGAGAGAACTAGGGAGGTATCTAATAGCCTGCTATTAGACCCTTTAGATTTTATAGAGGAGTAATTTTGGGTCTATACTTTAGTTTTTTAATCTACTACTTAACTCTTATATATTATTATCTACTAGGTAATCTATATTCTCTATACTATCTTTATATACCTTAATCTATTTAGTTAGAACTTTTAGAGGTTCTAGCTAATTTAGATACTTATTATAAAAAGCTTTTAGTTTATAAGACGAACCTATAAAATTTAAAGCTTTATACTAGACTAAGTTAGGATTATATTCTACCTATTTTATATAGTATTTAAGGGTTTTATAATATAGCTTACTAGCTAGTATTTCCTCAACCTCCTACTCTTCTACCCCTTTAATAGCGATAGCGGGTGGTTTCGGAGCTTCTTACTCTAGTAAAGGGTCCTAGAGGTTTTTATATAGTAGGTTTAGTGCGAAGATATTATATATACTCGACCCTAGAGGTAGTTATAAGTAGTATAAGTTTCCAACCTACTCTAGTACTTTAAAAAGGCTCTCCTATTAATCGGATAGCTTTTAGCTTAATTTCTGGACCGTAAAGTTCTTAGTATTTAAGTAGACTATATTACTAATCTACTAATTAATTAGTTAACAATAATAGTTAATAATAGATTATATACAATCTTAAACCTTCTTAATATTAGCCTTTATAGTTTCCTAGGCTATATATATATAAGTTATTAGAGCTAAAGCGTTCTTATAATTTAATTTATCTGTTATAGTAATAGAATTAATAGAATATTTCTAATCCTAATTCTAACAGGGCTTAAATCCGTATAAGATCTAATATAGGGATATTCTAATAGTTATATAGAGTAGAGTCGCTTATACTTAGTCGATTATAGGTAATAGAAAACTCTAGTTATTTTAGTAGAAGGATACGAAAGAGCGCAGTCTCTAATTAATATACTTATTTATAATCTCTATCTATCCGTTAGTTTCTTTATAATAAGTAGTAGATAGTTTAATCTTTACGCTTAAGATATAGCAGAATTCGGACTAGAAACTAGATATAAACTAAGGTCCTTAGTCTAAAATAATAGTTTCGGGCGTATAGCTAAAGTAGTATATCTATTAAATAAATAATTCGGCTATTCCCTATATATTAATTATACGATAGTAGAAAATAGATACCGCTTATTTAGACAGGCGATCGATTACTACTATAATCTAATTATATCCGGACTTATCTATAGAGAAATTCTTAAAGTTAATATATAAGTACTATATTAGTCGATTTAGTATAGAAAGTAGGTAGATAAAACCTAGGGTTTAGGTTTATATCGGATAAGCTTTACAGTATAAGATATAATTCCGTATATATCGTTTATAAGTAGCCTCTATACCCTTCTAGTAGTACTTCTAAAATAGTAATTAATAGGTTTTAGTAGCGCTTAGGTGTGCGAAAGATACTTAGTTATAAGCCTCTTATATAAGCTGCGTGTAAAGGCCTAAATCTAATAGAATATATAAGCGATTGTTATAGAAAAGTAGTCCGCTCTCTATCTAATATTTATAGGGTAAAAGGGTGCGTTCTTGCGTAAAAGAGGCTCGGTTTTCCTATAGTAATATATCGATTAACTCTAGAGAGTCTAGTAATATAACCTACTCTTAGCCTTTAATAACGTTTAGTATAGCCGCTTAAGTTATTATTTAAGTAATATAGAACTAGGCTAATTCGGTATTAATTCGGGGGTAAAGTTAATACGGTTTAAGTAGAACTCTTAACTAGTTGTTAGTTTAAGCTACTTTTAAGTTTTCTATATCTTATTCGTAATAACTAAGGATGTCTACTCTAGTATTATTCTTATCTAGAGTATACTCGATTCGGAACTAATACTAAGCTAATTCCTCGGTCTAATAAACTTAACAAATATTAAGTACCTTTATAGTTATAAAATATTCGAGTAAATAATAATCGGTATATACTAGAGTCCTAGTAGCTACTAAAGTAAGTTCTACCCTCTATTATTTAAACGCAGTAATAATTGTAAATAGTTTCTTATTATAGATTTCTTAGTTTAGTTCTAAACCGGATAGAACTTTATTATAGAATGCTATAGGGTACTATTTTCCGTTAGGATATTTCTATAATAGTACTCCTATAACTACTCTATTAGAGGCGTTAATTTCCATTTTTATTTCTAATATAGGGTTAAAGTAGTAGAGTGTAGATATACTTAATAGAGCTAACTTTAATTTCTTAAAGGTAATATTATATTCTAAAGTCTATATAAAAGAGGTTATAGAGCTTTATAGTACGATAATTAGCTTTATAATACGCGAGAATTCCGGTATAAACTGTCGATAGAATCTAGTAAAACCTAAGAAAGATTTTACACCCGTTATAGTAGTAGGTAGCTACTAGTTATATAGTACTTCTACCTTCTCTAGGTTAACCTTAAGGCCTTTATTTAATAGAATGTAGCTAAGGTATTTAGTTCGGGTAATATAGTATTTGCTCTTCTTAATATTAACTTATAACTCTACTTAACATAATCTCTTAAGAACTTTCTTAATATAGATAGCGTATATCGCCTTGTCTTCGGAATAGATAAGAATATTATCTAGATAAGTAATATAGAAATTATCTAGGTAGTTAATTAGTACGTTATTTATATAGTACTAGTAAGTTACTAGGCTATTATACAATCTAAAAGGTAGAACTTTATACTTATAAGTTCTGTATTAAGTCTGAAAGGTAGTATATTCCTTAGAACTAGAATCTATTCTAATCTTATTAAAGGCCGTATAAATATTAAACTTAGTAAAAATTGCTACCTTAATAGGCCTAGATAGAAGTTTATCTATATATAGTATTAGATATACATCTTTACAGATAAAAATATTAAGTTTATAATAATCTATATAAATATATAGATTACTATTAGGTTTGTAGATATAAAGGATTAGAAATATAAAAGGGCTCCGACTCTACTTAATATACCTATACCGTAGATTATCTATAATATACTTCTTAGTTGCCTCTAGCTTCTTAATATTCTACTTATATAACGGGCTGTAACTATTAGAGAGGGGTTCTATAAGGATAATCTTATAATTATAAGGGCGGTATTCTAGTAATTAATAAGCTGTAGTTTTACTAAATATATCCTAATATCTATAGTATTTAGATAGTAATCGGAGATTTACTAGTGCTTCGTTTTCAGCTTTATCTTCTAGCTCTAAGGCTTACTTATCTTTAATTAGCCGCTCGATTTCGTATAGAGACGTAGAGAAAAACTCGTTCTCTTTTCTCTTTATATTAAAGTAGAAAGTATTAGCTAAAATAAGAGTAATAATAGGAGAATAGACTTTCTTTAGATTAGGTTTAGACTTTATTATATATAGGCGTGTGAGAGCTCCGAGCTTATTTAAACTATAAGCTATAAGAAACTAATATAGTTTTAGTAGTCTTAGTAGACTCTTAATATAATAGATAGTCGGACTATAAGACTGCTAATATTAGTTCTTTTCCTATAGAGCGTCGCGTTATTAGATATCTAGCTCTACCTTCTTATTATATACTAGCTGAGTTAATTATATAAGAAGAGGAGGTGAAAGATTATAAGTAGTAGGATACTTAGAGGGCTATATAATCCGATTTTTATCCATATCTAGCTGGAGTTGAAAATAATATAACTATTTAATGCTAATAATATAATTCTAAGTACCTAGATTTATAATAATAAATAGGTAGTTTCGGATAGTTTTTCTATTAATTCGTAGGTATAAGTAGATATACTAATTAACTAGAGTTTAAATTTAGTCCTAAAAACCTTTAATAGTAATTTTAAAGGGTAAATACTGTATTAATATATATAGAGCTTAGAAGAGTAATCTAACTACTATAAAATTAAGGAATAGGAAGCCTTAGGTACTAGTATTAATAAGAGCGTTTAGTTATATACCAACGCCTTTTAAATATAGGATAGTAGAGATTTAAAAGTACTTTCCTCTAAATAAATATAATAAATCGATGTTTAATAAGTTGTACTTACTTAAGTTTAGGATAGAGAGTTTTCTTAGGCGTCTCTATTTCCTACCTAAGAACTATCTAGATAGTACTTATTTATATCTAAAAACTCTTCTTCCTTAATCTTCTCTTATTTAATCTCTATCTCTTATATTTTAAGGACTGTATATTTATTTATAAAATATCTTAGTTTACTATAATTATAGTAATTATCTAGGATCGTATACCTTTTAAGTATAAGAGTCTTACTAGGTTATTAGAAAGTGATTGTAGTAGAATAAGATATTAATACTAGGGTAGATTAGGATAGTATTAGACTATAGGTTACTTTAAATAAACTCTTAGAAACCTTCCGGTACCGATCCGAATTTATTTTAGCTATAACCTATAAGCTAACAGTTTATTCTAAAAGGTTAGAAATACTCCTCCTTTCTATATTATAGGCTATTAAGTAGGCGACTATAGCGTTAAAAGAGCCTTTCTATATAAGCTTAAAGCTAAGGTTTAGTATTCTTAAGCTGGAGAGAATCTTATTCTATAGGTAGAAGAACTACTTAGATTAGGATATAGATCCCCTAATAGCTGTACTAATAAAGCGAGCTTTAAAAGTTGGGAACGCTTCTCTCTTATTTATTCTTAAAACTTAAAACGCCTATTATACCTCTATCTCTTTATTACCTATAATAAAATATAATTATAGAAGTAAAATTATTTCTTTAATATTCTTAAACTGATACTAGTCTGATTTAGTTAGGTATTTTAGCTCTAGATACCCTTTTATAGTACTAGAAGTATATTCCTATACTAATACTATATATATACGCTCTATTAGATAGTAATCTATATTAATCTTAAGTCGGTCTAGAAACGAGGCTTACTATTATTTAAATATAGGTTTACTACTATTTATAAGACTTTCAATCTTAGGTATACGTTTAGTAAGGTAGGCTTAAGGGGGCTTAAGGGTAGCTAAGAAGTTTCTTACTAGGGGAGTTGTAAAAGTTTCTTAGCGTATTATTAGTTCTAATTTAATGGTTTATAGAGGTTAATTAGAACTAATAGTTCTCTATTATATTAAGCGTATAATCTTCTCTTATAAAATTACAATTTATTTCTTAAGTGTTAGTTCGTTCTAATTTTCCTCTGAATTAGATAGGTTCTTTATTATAGGCCTTATAGAGAGGGGTCTGCCTATCGCAGGGCCCTCTATAAGAGGTAATAGTTGTTCTATATATGTAGATAGAAGTTTACTCTTACTATAACTTATATATATATTAGTTCTAATATAGGAATTAGAAGGTAAATTATAGTTAGATATCAGCGGTTACCTCTAATTCTAATAGGTTATTAGTAGTCTCCGAGTTTCTATCTAGGTGTACTCTACGCGGCTTTTCTAAAAGCAATCCTAATTGTAGAGGATAGGAAGTTTCAAACCTAAAGGCTTTAGTTAATAGAAGATCTCTAAGATTCTATCTAGATAACTAAATAATTTAATATAATAGTATATAAGTATTATAACCTAAACTAAATTAAGTATATTTTAAACTTAGATATAGTTAAATAAACAATCGATACGATATTATTAAAGAGGCTGTTACTAGTAGTATTAAGTTCTTCTATATAATATAACGGTGTAGATAAGATAATAGGTCTAAATACAGCACGAATTTACTTAGAGGTATATAGGAGTACGTAGGGGTTTAGAGACCTAAGAATTCTATTAACACCTATAGGCCTTATACGAAAGGATATAGAAGAACTACTAAACTACTTATAAGGGAGTATACAACTATATATAGAAGGGAAAAGGGGTAGAACCGGGGGTAGAATAAGATAAGTAAAAAGCTTTAGAATAAGGTTATAAATAAAGCTTTTCGTAGAACGATTTCTTTGCATTATTATAGATAGTAGTAATTTATCTCTCTTTTATTAGCTATCTCTTTTCTAAGAGAACTAAATATACGAATATTTTAGCCCTACTACTCTATCTATTATTACTACGCTATAATCTATTATACTAGTCTATTATATTCGAATTGCTCTAACTCTTTAGAATAGTCTAGTAGTAATTTCCGATACTATAAATACGTCTCCTACCCCTCTTAGCCTAATAGCCGGCTCAGCCAGGTATATAAGGACCCTAATATCTAATAATAGACGAGACGCTAACCTTAAAACTAGCGAGGGACTTATTTAGCTAAAAGAGTAGACTAGAATAAATATTCGTCGAATATCTAAAGAATTATAGAGTTGTAGTACTATCTAGTACTCTCCAGCCTAGAGTAGTATAGAGTAGGATGTAGATATCGAAGACTTAAAAAGACTATAATAATAGATATAAGGCGAACGAAATTAGAAGGATCTTAAATAGTTATAGAAGATAAAGTAATAATATAAAGTAGATAATATCTCTATAATTAATTCAGCTATTATTATATTAAAGGGAGTATAGTTACCGCGAATTATCTCTATCTAAGCTAACCTTCTTTACTCTAAACCTCCTTATACCTATAAGAAGAAGAATTATATAGATTATAACTAATAGATCTAAAACTATAAAAAGTATTTTATCTAGTTACTAGTAGACTTTTAGATAGAAAGGTAGAAAGTTACTTTTACTTCTAGATATATCTTAGAGTCTTTAAAGACTTTATAAGAGATATATAAAACTATAGAATACTAAAAGAGTATATATTAGATCCTTATATAAGATATTCTAAAAGTAAAGATACTAAGTATATTAGAAACTCTAATAGAATAAAGGTAAGAAGCTTTTAATACCTTAAAAAGGTGTAGATAAAAGATAGACTAGTCTCTAACTAACTTATTAAACTATATAAGACCTCTATAAAAAGAAGTTAGAGAGATATATAAAGACTATATAGTAAATAAGTATTTTTTAGCTTTATCTAAGCTAATAAGAAGAGATTTAAATCTCCTCTTAAGACTATAGCTTTAAATACTACTAGAAGTAGAAGAATACGCGAATATAGTCTTTAGGTATTACTAAAAGTTTTATAAGAGATAAAAGAGGCGTAATATAGGTAATTATAAAAGGCGAGGGTCTAATACTTTAGGTAAGAGTAATAGTACTCTAAAGAAGGCTAGAAAGAGCTAGAAACTCTTAAAGAGGTCTAGAAAAGATAATATCTATCTAGAGTAGCCTTCTATTATATATTAAATATATAGAGAGGAGGGCTATAAATCTTCTAACTATCTTTAGAAGAAAGAGAAGTCTAAAAAAGCTCCTAAATAGAAGTTAGGAAAAGGTAAGAGTTAGAAGGACTAAGTTTCTTTCTTCTAGCCTATATTAAACTCTTTAGAAAGAGTAGGAAGCTAGAGAAATTATATAAATTACTTTTTTAAACTCCTATAAAGTTATTTATAGTTAAGATAGTAGTAGAGGGTTTAGCTAAGAATAATTATTTAATCGACCTGAGTATATAACTAAATCTCTTTAATACTATACTTGCGAAATAGTATAGCCTAAAAATCGATCTACTACTAAAGTTAATAGTAGAAGCTGTAAACGGTTCTAAAATTCTAATATATAGGACTACTATTATAAAAGTTACTATTAGGAACTTATATAGTAAGGTTTAAGTCTATAAGGTACTATTTATAATATTAGACCTTAAAGGGTATAAGGTTTACCTTAGATTACTCTAGATATAAAATTATAATCCGAAATTAAACCTTTTTAGTAGAAAGATATTCTTTAGGGGAGTAAAGGCTATAAGCTTACCCCAGTTCTATAAGATAGTACTAGAGGATGTAGAAGTGTTCGCGGAAACTATTATAGGTGGTAAAATAGATATCTATATATGTCTAGTCAATTTAGTAGCTATAGTAGATAAAATTAGCGCTAGAATAGGCTAATTATAGCTAGAGTATGTCGATTTTAAGGATATATTTAATAAAAAGCAATTTTTAATACTTATAAAGTATAGGCTTTAAAATTTAGCTATAAACCTACTAGAAGAAACTAGTCCTCTATATTAACTACTATATAATTTATCTTCGGTTAAACTTTAGTATCTCTAAAAGTATCTAGATAAGTACTTATAATATAGATAGATTAGGAGATCCTGATCGTTTACTAGCGTACTAATCCTCTTTATAAAGAAGAAGAATAGTAGTTTAAAGCTCTATATAGATTATAGAGGCCTAAATAAGATTACTATACGTAATTAGCACCCTCTTCCCCTAATTTTAGAGTTGCTAGAGCGTCTAGCGTAAGCTAAGTACTATACTAAGCTTAATATTAGAGAAACTTACTATAAAATTAAAATAAAGGAAGGAGATAAATAGAAGACTATATTTTATACTAGATATAGTTCTTTTAAGTATACTATTATAATATTTAGCCTAATAAATATACCAGCCTAATTTTAAGCGTATATTAACTAGACGTTTACTAGCCTTATTAATATAATACATATTATATACTTAGATAATATTTTAATCTTCTCTAATATAGAAGAAGAATATATTAAGTATATTAAGAAAGTACTTTAGAGATTATATAAGGCTAAGCTTTTTATAAAATTTAGTAAGTATAACTTTTATACTAGAGAAATAGACTATCTAAGGTTTATTATTTACCCTAAGGGTATTAAATTTAACTACTCTTAGTTAAAAACTATCTAAGATTAGCTAGTTTTATAAACTATATAAAATATACGGATCTTTATTAGATTTATAAACTACTACTATAGGTTTATTATAGAATTCTTAAGGATTATCTTACCTTTAATAAGATTGATTTAAAAGGGGCTAAAGGCTACTAAAGAAGGCTATACCTAGAGAAGAGAAGAAAGTTAAAAGCTAGATATTAGTTAGAAAGAACTAGAAGCCTTTTAATAGTTAAAGAAAGCTTTTCTAAGCGTTTCTACTCTAGCTTATTATAAGCTAACTCGGCCTATAAGAGTTAAAGTTAATACTTCTAGAAGCGTTATTTCAGGAATTCTTAGCCAGTTTATAGAAGAGTAAGTAGATAAGATAATATAATAACCTATTAATTTCTTTTTAAAAAAGCTTAGTATAATAGAGTATAACTATAATATATATAACTAGAAACTACTCGTAATAGTAGAAAGCTTAGAGTACTAATATTAGTACCTATAAAAAGTTACGTTTAACCTTTATATAGACTATAATAACTTTTATTAGTTTATAAAAATAAAGACTTTAGTTTATAAATATATATAATTATATCTTAAGTTTACTAAATATAATTATAATTTTATCTACTAGCCTAGTAAACTTAATCTAGCTAATAGACTATTACGTTAACTAGACTATATAAAGGAAGTATAGGCACCTTTAAAGAAGTCTAATATAAGATATATTAAACCTATACGCGCTAAGATTAGTTTAAAAAGGGTAGAAAGAACTAATTTAGACTAGAATAATAGTACTATAATTCTTAAAGTCTTAGTAGTAGTAACTTATATATAGACTACTTAGAAAGGTTTTTCTTCTACCTAGGAAGTAAAAGAGACCCCTTTCTTAGACTAAGAATACTATAACAGCTCGGAGTGGGCTAAAAAAGGTAATAAAGGGAAGATAGAGCTAATAATACTCTAAGAAAAGTAAAACGCTCTTAATTAGGTATATAACTATTTTATAGCAGGTTATAGAAGATAAATAAAAATATATAAGAGAGTATCGCGTTAATTTTAGTAGAAAGATATAAGGGATAATATTAAAGCCTACTATTAGGATTATTTAAAGTATGTAGTAAGAGGCGAATCTTATCTTAGGGAGGAAGATAAGGAGCTGAACTAGTTAATTGAAAATAGCTAGCGGGCTATATTTATATATATAAAAAAGGGGTATATTAGCTAATATCTAGCGTAATATCCGCGTAATATCGTACATAATATCGTACGTCGATATCTAATACAGCTTAGTAGACTAGCTAAAAATCTCTATAATATACCCCCCTAGTTTTAACTATAAAAAAGAAGCTGTGTCGAAAAAATAAAGGTAGATACTATACTAAAAAAGGTAAATTGTATAGAGTAACTAGTAGTAGAGTTAAATACGCTTATAAAAATATCAATTTAATATAATATAGAGTAAATTATAATTAATTTTTAATTACCCCCTAAGATTCTTATTAGTAATCGATTTATTTAGCTGATAGAAATTCCTAAGATTCGATTCTAGCTAAAATATCTTCTATTTTTAGTTGCTTAATAAACCTTTAGTATTATTACAGTTGTAGAACTTTTATAAGACTATTAGCTAGTATTAGATTTATTAGTTACCAACTAATTATAAGTTTCTACTCTACTACTTCTTAACGTAACTAGAACTAGTATATATCTATATAGCGAAGTTTAGTATTAAAATACTTAGATAGCTTATTTACAATATCTACTATTTATTAATTATTATAAAATAGTACTAGTTGCGCGTTAATATAGAAGTATAGTAAAGTAAAAGCTTTCTACTACTACTCTATTTCTAATCCGGCGACTAATAGTACTAATAATTCTACCTTAGTAGTCGATTTTATAACTATATACTAAATTAAGGTTTTCTAATTAATTAGTATCTTAAAAAGTTAAAATATATAGCTGTAGGAACTTTAATAAGTATTAGAATTATCGCCGAAGGCTGTATTAGATATACTATAGAATAGTAATTACTTTATAGGGTTAATATAATTAGTATTACTACTCTAGCTAATAGTAGAGGTATTTTATATATTATCAGCTATT
>ML986957.1:6628-18929 GCA_010094045.1 Lojkania enalia | reverse complement strand
TTACTAGTAGTATTAAGTTCTTCTATATAATATAATAGCGTAGGTAAGATAATAGGTCTAAATACGGTACAAATCTACTTAAAGGTATATAGGAGTATATAAGGGTTTAGGGACCTAGAAATTCTATTAACACTTATAGGCCTTATATAAAAGAATATAGAAGAACTACTAAACTACTTATAAGGGAGTATACAACTATATACGGAAGGGAAAAGGAGCGGAGCTAGGAGTAGAATAAGAAAAGTAAAAAGCTTTAAGATAAGGTTATATATAAAGCTTTTCGTAGAACAATTTCTTTATATTATTATAATTTCTATATAACTATACTAGGAAAATACTAGTTAATTCTAAGATAGTTATAGATATATAAGTATTATATAAATCTAGACTATAAGAATAAATAACTAGTCTTTACTACTAACTAATATCTAACTTAATACTTATAATCTACTAGTATTACTATCTACTAATAGGCTATTTAAACGGTTATTAAAGACTATAAACTACCCGAATCTAATATAAAAGGAGATTCTAAAGTAACTAATTTACAACTCTTATATAGTTTAATGCTTAGATAGTACTATTTAAAACTCCGCCTATTAAGTTATATCTAATATAATTACTAGCTATCTAAAATACTATACTAGTTAAAAAAAAATAAAACTAAAACTAATCTAACTTTAGATAAAGATTATAGTTAAAAGAACCTATTTAAGTCTAAATATCTAAAGTCTATACTATAGCTAGATATATATTATATAAGTACTATACTACTAGTTTAACTCTTCTAATAATTTAACTATAAAATCTTCGCTATATTAATAGCTAATATTAATAAGGTTCTAGCTCTAAAGGTATATATTAACCCTATTACTAAAGTACTTAAAGAATACTATAACCTATTATCTATCTTCTTATATAAGAATATAAATAAGCTACCTAAATAATAATCGTATAATTATAAGATTAAACTAGAGAATAGTAAGTAAACTAGCTTTAGTCTACTCTATAGAATATTCTAGAATAAGTTAAAGGTACTAAAGAAGTATTTTAATAAGAACTTATCTAAGAGATTTATTAGAGTAAGTTTATTACTAGTAGTTATACTTATAATCTTTATAAAGAAATTTAGAGGTAATCTCTAATTCTATATAAACTATAGAGCCCTAAATACTATTACTATTAAGAACTAATACCCGATTCTACTAATCTAAGAAATATTAGTCTAATTTAGTAAGGTTAAGTATTATATAAAACTTGATATTATTGTTATATTTAATAATCTAAGAATTGTTAAAGGAGATAAATAGAAGACTACCTTTTATATATACTATAGGCTATTTAAATACCTAGTAACATTCTTTAACCTAGTTAATACTTTAAATATATTCTAGTACTTTATAAATAATATACTAAAACTATACTTTAATATATTCTATACTACCTATATTAATAATATTCTAATATTTAGTAAGAATCTAAAGAATTATAAGTAGTATATCTAGCTAGTTTTTAAAGTATTAAAAGCGAATAATTTATAACTTAATATAGATAAATATAAGTTCTACTAGTTAGAAGTAATCTATTTAGAATATATAATTACTATAGAAGAGATCTATATAGATCTAAAAAAGGTAGAAATAATTATTAATTAAGAATACTCTAAGAATATAAAAGATATTTAAGTTTTTATAGGCTTTATAAACTTCTACTAATAATTTATTAGCAACTTCTTATAGAAAGTCTCCCCTTTAATAGCCCTAACTAAAAAGAATACTCGATTTAACTAGAATAATAGCTGTTAATATTTCTTCGACTATTTAAAGAATATCTTTATTTCTATACTAATTTTCTAATACTTTAATCTTAAGCTACTAATAGTAGTAGAAGCTAATATATCTAATTTTATAATAGCTAGTATACTATCTTAAAAAGGCGCTAATAGTAAACTAAGATCTATTACCTACTTCTCTAAGCGTATAAACTCTACTAAGGGCAACTATAAAATATATAATAAGGGACTATTTATAATTATCTAATATTTTAAATAATAGAGGCCTAAATTAAAAGGTATAACCTTTTTTATAAATGTACTAAATAATTATAAGAACTTATAGTACTTTATAATAATAAAGTAGCTAAGCTACTAATAGATCTATTAGTTAGAATATCTGTTAAAGTTTAACTTTAGTATTATATACCGACCCGGAAAACTTAGAGAGAAGCCTAATACTTTAACTTAAAGATTATAAGATAAGTTTATATAAGAAGAGGCTTATAGAAATTCTTAATAGATATTACTTTATTTTAAACTATTCTAATAGATAGAAATAGGCCGATTAATTATAAAAATTATCGATAATGAATACCTAAATAATAATTTAATCTAAGATATTTTAAAGCTATTAAGAGAAGAAGTTTATTAATCTAAGCTTCTAACTCTAGCTAATTATAAAGAGTATAATAACTAACTATACTATTAAAATCGACTTATAGTACTAGACTATAATAAGTTAAAGCTTAAGCTACTATAAGCTATTTAGAACTCGCTATCTAGTAGATACTCTAATTAAGAAAAGACTTTAAAACTACTCTAGTATAAGTACTATTAGTTAAGAATGTTCGACTTAGTATAATAATATATAGGCTATTATTATATATATTAAAGAAGTAAGGCTTTTAGAGAGAAGTACTATAGATTACTAAAACTATTACTTATACCTAAACGAAGGTTTTAAAATATCTCTATAAACTTTATAACTAATCTATTAGAATTAGAAGGTTATATAAATATTATAGTAGTAGTTAATAGGCTTAATAAGTATAGATATCTAATACTATATATAAATTTACTATAGACTACTATATACTATTATATCTAATCGTAAAATATAGTTTATCTTTACCTTCTACTAAAAATTCTATAGATAGCTATAAATTAACATATATATATTAACCAGCTTCTATTTAAAAATTAATAGCTAGATAGAAAACGCTAATATAATAATAGAATAAGTTCTCTAAGCCTATATTAGCTATAAATGAGATAACTAGGTTAAATAGCTACTAACAGCGTAGTTTAAAGCGAATAATATAATGTCTAAATTAATAAAAGTTTCTCTATTTCTAGTCTACTTTAGCTAGTATCTTTAAATAAGCTTCAAGCTGCCTATAAGAATCTATTAACTACTAAAATAGTCTCTAATAGTCTAGAAAGCTAATAGACTAGTTAATAAGATAAAGGATATTATAGAGTATATTAGAGAAGAATTTATCTAGATATAAGTATTCTAATAAGAGTATACTAACCGCAAGTATATACTAGCCCCTAACTACTAGGTTAGTAATCTAGTCTAGCTAGATACTAGAAATATACGTATATAAAGACCGTTAAAAAAGTTTAACTAGAAGAATATAAGCTCTTATAAAGTTATTGTAAAAGTATTCTCGTACGCTTATAGACTAAAGCTATCTAAATTAGCTAAAATATATCTTATATTCTATATATCGCTATTATAGCTAGTATTTAAGTTATTAAACTACTTATCTAATTAATAAGTATATAATCCTAAACCTATTAAAATTAATAGAAAACTAGAATATTTTATTAAGCGAATAGAAGACCTCTACTATAACTAATAGAGATGCTAGTATAAATACCTAGTTAAGTAGACTAACTATTATAACCTAGAATAGTACCCGGCTAGTAACTTTACTAAGATAACTACTATAGAAGACTATTATACTAAAAACTTAAATAATTAAGTCTTAAATATAATATTAGGTCTAGATTCTTAATTAGGTACTAGAGTCTAATTTAAATATATTCTTAGACGCTTATAATAATACTATACTAATATAATACTAGTAATAATACTACTACTAATCTTTAATATAGTACTACTATATAAATTAAACCGACCTAACCCCTAGTATAATATTACTATTAACTATTAGTCGCGCTAATATACCTATAACTTAATCTAATTTCTAGTATAGTACTACTATATAATAATAACTAATTATACTAATACGTTTATAATCTTAATTAATATTAGTATTAATAATTACTACTTAATTATAAATAACCTAAATATAATATAAAAACCTAACTTATAGAAGCTTATAACTAAAAGAGGGGTATTATTATAGTAATATTATAATACCTCTACACCTATACTACTCTTACTATAATACTTAAATCAGCTGCTAGTAATAGTTATTAGCTACTAGCTAGAATATAACCGACTTATTATAACTATAATAGAGGAAGGTTTCGCTAACCCAGTTAGCCTATATAATAGTATAGACCTAACCTCTATAAAAATCTATATAATATAGATATTTCTATTCTTTATATAACGTTTTAATATTTATATATAGTATATAGTAATAGAATTAACTACTTAAAGTATAATTAACTAACTATATATAAGTGTTTATAATAAGTTTATTAGATCTATTAGGTCTATTCTACTATACCTAATACTTCTACTATTATTATATATATAGGTTATACTATACTTTATTATCTAACTAATTATCTCTCTAGTTTTTATAGTTCTACTACTTACTATCTAATAATTAGTCTATAATATATATCTATCTATTATTATCTTATTAGTCCTCGTCTAAATTAACCTATATAGTAGCTAATATTAGATTAAACTCTAGCTATAAAAGTAGTATTTTTTTAGCGTTTTATATTTATAATAAAAATATCTATAGTATTTTATCTATAGATAAATAAATAGAATAAATAAACTAAATAGTAGAATAATATCTATAATACTAAAACTATATATAAAATAATTAGATAATACTATTATTAATAGTATAATAGAAGTATTACTATTTATAGTAAACTATAGATATAAACTAAAAATCTATAATAGTCTAATTAAAATAGTATTATAAGTATTATAAGTATAGAAATAAGTTAAGATTATCTAATAAATATAGAACTTATTTAAGAAAGATATTTAGTTTCTATAATATACTATAAAGAGATACTATAATAAAAAATATAAATAACTACTTTATTTTAAAAAGAGAGAAAAAGGTTAACTATTATAATAAAATATTTAAAATAAATAATTAAGTAGTAAATAAAATTATATTAAAATTAGATTATATAAAATTAAAAAATAAGTTTTATCTATAAATTATTAACTTAAGTTACCTATAACTATAAAAATCTATTTAACCTTCTATATTATATTTATAAAAAAAGTATTTTAGAATATTAAACTAGTAATATATAATATAGATATATATAGAAAATATTAGAAATAGAAGATTAAAAAATAATAAGATATAAAATATAGAATAGTAAATGTACTATCTAATTAAATAGTTAGAAATAGATAAGTATAAAAACTTATAAAATAATATCTAAGAATTAGAAAAAAACCTTAGCTTTATAATATTATAAATATATTATAAAAACTAAACTTATAAAAAAACTCTAGAAATAGAATAGTAGAATTAAATAATATTAGTTATATTATAAGAGACGATTCTACTTTAAAAAGAAAACCCGTCTTATAATCTACTTTTTTCTCTTCTTTAAACTGCTCCTATATATATTTATAATTCTCTATCTACCTATATTTTACTTAGTAATAAGTTTTATAAGAATACTAGATTTTTATATAAACTACTACTACCTTATTAAAAAGTTATTCTAATTCTTTTTAAACTAGATAAACCTTCTTCTCTAATTTTACAATTTTAGTATCCTATTTTACTACTAGGAAGAATTAGGGGCGAATCTATAATATAAACTATAATATATATATAATCTAAATATTATATTTAGTATTATATAATAAATATATACTAGTATAAAAGTATTTTAAATAATATAATTTTTTAGATATTTTCTTCTTATTTATTTTATAAATTAGCTTTTTATAAAAATATTAAAAATAAGATATAATAGTATTATCTACATAATCTATATAATTAGTATAATAGTATCTATCTGGAGTAGAATAATAAAAAGAAGGTATTAAGGATATATATAGTAATAATAGGAACTATATACTAACCCTATTATATATTAGATTAGAATAGAATAACTTTTAGACTAAAAGTTTAAAGAGAAAAGGTAGTATTATAAATATTTTTAGTAGAACCTTTATACTAGATTCTATTAAAACCTAGAACTTTATATAGTTAATAGAATAGAATTAATATAAAATATATAATATATTTAATTATTTAATTAACTAAATAATTAGGTATATTTAGCTATTTAATTAATTAAGTAATTAAGTAGAAGAAATAGTAGAGTATTACTAACCTATATACTACTAGTATATATAATAACCGCCGTTGCAGTCGTATATATACTAGAGCCTTATTTACGTTAAATTGGTTAGAGGTAGTAACTTTAGTAAAAAGAGAGTATTAGGGTCGCCGGTTCTTTAAATATAACAAGTATATTTAGAAGTCTAATAGAGTAATAAAATAAATCTATAAGAATAACTATATAGAATTTAATCTACTAAAAAAATCTTCTATCTTATATAGTTAGGTCTAAGACTGCTAAGCCTAGCTTATTAGATTTATTAGGTCTATCAGGTCTATTCTACTATACCTAATACTTCTACTATTATTATATATATAGGTTGTGCTATACTTTATCGTCTAGCTAATTATCTTCCTAGTTTTTATAGTCCTACTACTTACTATTTAATAATTAGTTCCTAATATACTTCTACCTATTATTACCTTATTAGTCCTTATCTAAGTTAACCTATATAGTAGCTAATATTAGATTAAACCCTAGCTATAAAGGTAGTACCTCTTAGTATTCTATATTTATAATACTCGCTCCCCCTTTTATAGGTTCATCTCGAAGCTCTTTAATCTATTACCTTATCTATTCCGTCTAGGTATAGTATTCTACTATCTCTAGCAGCTTATTTTAGCTTCTAATATATTCTATATAGATATACTATAGTATTATATTTATATTTTTCTATTCTAGGGTTAGTACTTTATATATTCTAGTAGATCCTACTTAACTCGCGAGTATAGCCCTATTCTTTTTTCTTTTCCCTTTCTACTATACTAAAGGTTTAACGCGAAAACACCTCTATCTATAATTATTATGCTAGTTACTTAATTTTTTCTCTAAGCGTTATAATAGATTCGTCTTACTATTATTTAAACTACTAGTTTATAAACTATAACTACTATAGTAATACTACCCTTTCTTTTATATATAGAGAATATCTTTCTTAGGGTTTATCCTATAATCTTTCTCTAATTAAGGATATTCTTCGCTATTTTCTAGCAAATATATTAAAGGTTTATAAGAAGTCTACCTCTATCTATTAAAATTTTGTAACTGCTAAGAAAGAGAAGATTTATTATCTTAAGGAATCTATATATTACTATTATATAGCTCTTTCTTACCTAGAGCGTGCTAAGAAACGTGTCTAGTCTTTAGAAGAGTATAGTCTAGATCTTGGAAAATAAGAGGTAAAGTTAATAGAAGAGTAAAAGAGGTTAGAGGAAGAGAAGAGGAGGTCTACTAGGTTTAAAATACTTTCTACTATTACTCTAAATTCTATATAAAAGGCTTCTTCTATACTACTATTACTATTACTTTCTAACTAGGCTTTACTTAATAATCTATTATTCTAGCCTTCTAGTAAAACTTCTTTAGCTTTATAATATAGTTGGTTAAGTTCTATACTAGTTCTTATAAACTTTCCTTCTATAAGTATCCTTCCTATTTTACTAGATACTTCTACTAACGTTCGAATTACTTTCTTACTAGTATATACTCTACTTTATATTCCTATTCTAGTTCTATATTAATAGTTTCTTATAGTAGTATATTATCTAGTATTAGTTCTAGTTTTAACTTATAAAATACCGGGTGTATTTTTATATTATTTAGTAGCTTTAATTTAAAATTTATAGGTCTAACCTATTTTTTAATTAGAAATAGTTCTATTCTTTTATAATCCAACTTTTTTATAGATCTCTTAGTCTTTAAATTTTTTATTAATAAGAAAACTTTACCCTTCTTTTTAGAAGTTAGTTCCTTAATCCTTAATTTATTAGCCTATTCTACTATTCTAAAGTTTCTTAACTAAATCTTTTCCTTAAGTTAATTATAGACTTCTCTTATTTCTTTAGCTTTCTAGTTTACTAGTAGAACTAGAGATCTCTTCTCGTTCTATTTCTAATATATAATAGTTTTCTATCTATAGTTAGCTTTAAAGAATATAGTCTTTATAATACTCTAGGTTATTCTATTATAGGCTATTTATACTATATATAATAGTTTAACCTAATTATTTTATTATTTATTAATATATATCTTTAGATATATTTTTAAACTTTAGTTAACTTATTTTATCTAACTATCTATTTATAGGTAGAAGCTAGTTAATATCTATTATTAGATTCTAATCTTCTCTATCTATCCCTACTAATACTTAGATATAAACAACTTATTTCTATCTAAAATAATATACTCTAAAACTTTATATTTTGTAAATATTATATATAATAACTTATATACTAGTTTAGGTACTATTATTATTTCTAATACTAGTCTAAAGTATATATATTTTATTAGTTAATCTACTATATTTATAATTATATTATATCTTCTTTCTAATTCTAGTTCTATTAATTCTAGTAATTTAATTATAAAATCGATTATAATCTATTCTTATAATCTTTTAAATACTTCTAATAGCTATAAGAATTTATAAGGCTTATATTTTATAGTCTTATTCTTTCTACATTCTAAATACTTATAAAATACGTCTTGTAATAATGTAAAGAAATCGTTCTACGAAAAGCTTTATATATAACTTTATCCTAAAGCTTTTTGCTTATCTTATTCTACCCCCGGTTCTACCCCTTTTCCCTTCCGTATATAGTTGCATACTCCCTTATAAGTAGCTTAGTAGTTCTTCTATATCCTTTTATATAAGGCCTATAGGTGTTAATAGAATTCCTAGGTCCCTAAACCCCTATATACTCTTATATACCTTTAAGTAGATTTGTGCCGCATTTAGATCTATTATCTTACCTATACTGTTATATTATATAGAAGAACTTAATACTACTAGTAATAGTCTCTTTAATAATATCGCATTAATTATTTATTTAACTATATTTAAGTTTAAGATATACCGGATTTAGTTTAAGTTATAATACTTATATACTATTATATTAAATTATTTAGTTACCTAGATAGGATCTTAGAGACCTTTTATTAATTAAAGCCTTTAGGTTTAGAACTTCCTATCCCCTATAATTAGGATTATCTTTAGAAAAGCCGCGTAGAGTACGCCTAGGTAGAAATTTAGAGACTACTAATAACCTATTAGAATCGGAGGTAACCGCTAATATCTAACTATAATTTACCTTCTAATTCCTATACTAGAACCGATATACGTGTAAGTTGTAGTAAGAGTAAGCTTCTATCTACGCGTATAGAACAACTGTTACCTCCTATAAGGGGCTCTATAACAGGCGGACCCCTCTCTATAGGGCCTATAATAAAGAACCTATCTAATTTAGAGGAAAATTAGAGTAAACTAACCCTTAAGGAATAAATTATAATTTTATAAGAGGAGATTATACGTTTAATATAATAGAGAACTATTAGTTTTAATTAACCTCTATAAACTACCGAATCAGAACTAATAATATACTAAGAAACTTTTGTAACTCCCCTAGTAAGAAACCTCTTGGCTACCCTTAAGCCCTTTTAAATCTACCTTACTAAATATACGCTTAAGATTAAAAGCTTTATAGATAGTAGTAAACCTATATTTAAATAATAGTAAGCTTTAATTCTAGACCGACTTAAGATTAATATAGATTACTATTAAATAGAGTATATACGTATAGTATTAGTATAGAAATATACCTCTAGTACTGTAAAAGGGTATCTAGAGCTAAAATACCTAGCTAAATTAGACTAGTATTAGTTTAAGAATATTAAAGAAATAATTTTACTTCTACGATTATATTTTATTATAAATAATAAAAAGATAGAGGTGTAATAGACGTTTTAGGTCCTAAGGATAAATAAGAGAGAAGCGTTCCTAACTTTTAAAGCTTACTTTATTAGTATAGCTATTAGAGGATCTGTATCCTAATTTAAGTAGTTCTTCTACCTATAGGATAAGATTCTCCCCAGCCTAAAGATACTAAACCTTAGCTTTAAGCTTATATAGAAAGGCTTTTTTAATACTATAGTCGCCTACTTAACAGCCTATAATATAGAAAGGAGGAGTATTTATAACCTTCTAAAATAAACTATTAGCTTATAAGTTGTAGTTAAAATAAATTTAAATTAGTACTAGAAGGCTTCTAAGAGTTTATCTAAGGTAACCTATAATTTAATACTACCCTAATCTACCCTAGTATTAATACCTCGTTCTACTATAATTATTCTCTAACTATCTAGTAAAACTTTCGCACCTAAAAGGTATACTACCCTAGATAATTACTATAATTATAGTAAACTAGAATACTTTATAAACAAATATATAGTCCTTAAAATATAAGAGATAGAGATTAAATAAGAGGAGATTAAGGAAGAAAAGTCCTTAGATATAAGCAAGTACTATCTAGATAGTTCTCGGGTGGGAAATAGAAACGCCTAAGAAAACTCTCTATCCTAAGTTTAAGTAAGTACGACTTATTAAATATCGATTTATTATATTTATTTAGAGGAAAGTACTTCCAAATCTCTATTATTCTATATTTAAAAGGCGTTAGTATATAACTAAACGCTCTTATTAATACTAGCACCTAAGGCTTCCTATTCCTTAATTCTATAGTAGCTAGATTACTCTCCTAAGCTCTATATATATTAATATAGTATTTACCCTTTAAAATTACTATTAAAGGTTTTTAGGACTAAATTTAAACTCTAGTTAATTAGTATATCTACTTATACCTATAAATTAATAGGAGAACTATCTAAAACTACCTATTTATTATTATAGATCTAGATATTTAGGATTGTATTATTAGTATTAAATAGTTATATTATTTTCAACTCCAGCTAGATATAGATAAGAATTGGATTATATAGCCCTCTAAATATCCTACTACTTATAATTCTTTACCTTCTCTTCTTATATAATTAACTTAGCTAGTATATAATAAGGAGGTAGAGCTAGATATCCAGCAACGCAACGCTCTATAGAAAAAGAACTAGTATTAGCAGTTCTATAGTCTGACTATCTATTATATTAAAGGTCTACTAAAACTACTAAAACTATATTAGTCTCTTATAGTTTATAGTCTAAATAAGCTTAGAACTTTTATATACCCGTATATAATAAAGCCTAAACCTAATCTAAAGAAAGTCTATTCTTCTATTATTACTCTTATCTTAGCTAATACTTTCCACTTTAATATAAAGAGAAAAGAGAATAAGTTTTTCTCCACGTTTCTATACGAAATTAAGTAGCTGATTAAAGATAAGTAAACCCTAGAGCTGGAAGATAAGGCTAAAAACGAAGTACTAGTAAATCTCTAATTACTATCTAAATACTATAGGTATTAAGATATATTTAGTAAAACTGCGGCTTATTAATTACTAGAATACTACTCTTATAATTATAAGATTATTCTTATAGAATCCCTCCCTAATAGTTACAGCCTATTATATAAGTAGAATATTAAAGAGCTGGAGGTAACTAAAAAGTATATTATAGATAATCTACGGTATAGATATATTAAGTAGAGTCGGAGCCTCTTTATATTTCTAATTCTTTATATCTATAAACCTAATAGCAACTTATATATTTATATAGATTATTATAAACTTAATACTCTTACCTATAAAAATATATATCTAATACTGCGTATAAATAAACTCTTATTTAAACCTATTAAAGTAGTAATTTTTATTAAGTTTAATATTTACGCGGCTTTTAATAAGATTAGAATAGACTCTAGTTCTAAAGAATATACTACCTTTTAGACTCGATATAGAACCTATAAGTATAAAGTTCTACCTTTTAGATTATATAATAGTCTAGTAACTTACTAGCGCTATATAAATAACGTACTAATTAACTACCTAGATAACTTCTATATTACTTACCTAGATAATATTCTTATCTACTCCGAAAATAAGGCGATATATACTATCTATATTAAGAAAGTTCTTAAGAGATTACGTTAAGTAGGGTTATAAGTTAATATTAAGAAGAGCGAATTCTATATTACCTAAACTAAATATCTTAGCTATATTCTCTTAAATAAAGACCTTAAGGTTAATCTAGAGAAGGTAGAA